>CAKAOI010051910.1:0-54319 GCA_916701655.1 Sebastiscus albofasciatus
ATTTGTCAATCGCTCCTACCATGGCCTTTGGCCTCAAAACATGAGTTGCTTTTGAATAGTTGAAATGGGTCTAATGGGACAAATCTCCCCAATGGGGTCAGAAACGTGTAACTTAGTAGTCATTTTGAGAGTGTATTGATTAGTTTTAGCTCTCTCATTTTCATTTTAAGCCTGTAATTCCTAACACCCGACTCCCTCTGGCTGCCGTCTGTTATCTGCTCTCTTGGGTCCAATCCAGTCGATCACATAAATGTCAGAGTTTGAGAGAGAAACAAACTGAGGCCGACACTCATTATAGCTTCAGTGACGCAGATCTGGGCCTGAGACTGTGCCATCCTCTCACTGTTTTTTGGGCTGTTTATTGTTGTTGTTTTTGAACTGTGACTTAGAGGGCGGACAACTCGGAGACAAACATGGCCCGCCAGTCTGTTTGTGCTTCTGCCAGAGCTGACCGAAAAACAGGCAACCATGCCTGACTGGGGCTCTAATGAGAGAACTTGAAAGGGTCAACATCTTAGAGGAAATGAGCGAGCCAGACACAAAACACACACACACACGCCCTCATAACTTCAATTAGAAACTGAGTAATTGCACATTTTTAGGATGAGACAGACCGCACCAGAGCGCACACGCACCAGGTACTCCCGAGTGACTAACCCTAAATCACTCTTTGTACAGGTACCCTCTGCAGGCAGGTGGCTTTGTTCACACCATCAAGGTGAAAACGGGCAAAAACAAATCATCTACATAGAATCTTTTTAAACAACAAGGTATCCTTAGCCAGACCTTGTCAACTTGTCAAATACGGCAGCTCGGTCAGTGGCCCTATGATGCTCTACGTGGCCGTAGTGATGGCGGGAGTAAAGGAGGAAGTCGGATTACATAGTATACAGAGCAATAAAGCCTATCTAGGGACAAGGTCAGGGTGGATGGACGAGTTAAAAAACACAGGACTTTCACCCAGGAGGCTGATGTTCGTGTCTTGTGTGAAACCAAAATCAACGCTGAATTATTTTAAGTTACGTAACATTACTATGTTAAAGTAGAGGCTAGAGCAAGCCCCCAGGAAGAGCGCCGAACCAAACAGCGGAATTACAACCTCTGTGTCCGTCACGTGATGTCATTGGGCCCAAAAAGACTTTTTTCCCATAGACTTACATTGAGAAAGAGATGTCTGTAACTCAGTATAGCCCTTATTTAAATCATTAGGTCCTAAAAGTTGTAAAATGCACTGTTGGAATAGCTGAATACAGAGTTATTCTTTGTTCATGTGACGGAGCGGCTGGGAGGCGGAGTTAAAGGAAAAGCTACTGCGCCTGCTCTAGAGGACCAATGGATGCTGAAGATCGTCAGATGATCCAGGTACTTTATCACTCTATCACTATTTTAGCTTCATGTCCCACTGAGCAACTCTCATAGGAATGAACGGGAGCCCGCCTCCAACGCTGTACCCAGTTCTCTTCATACATCTATGGGCTAGAAGGGTACCTATACAGCGCCATAGTTTGAACCGTAAGGCCACTGACCTGGCCTTGGGTCAGAATATCTTTTAAACAAAAATAAAGATATGAGGAACACGGACCGTGTCATTAAATCAATCTGCAAGTCATTAGTAGGGGAGACCGGGGGCAATTGTAACAAGGGGCAATTGTAACATCAAAAATATCTCCAATTAGAAACGAGACATGACCATGAAACTCATTACGCACATGGTCTTGGATGATCCCTCTCTGCCTGCCAAAGGACAAACTGCTGTGTCAAACTTATCAAAGACTAATTTCTGAGGTATAAAAGTATTTTTTTCATCTACAGTATACCGTCTTAACCTTTTAATGTCTATGAATTTAAATCTGTCTAGTTTTGGTTACCATTGTGTGATAACATTTGTAATCTTTGTCAAATGTTAGCTTTGTTGTTTCTAGCTCGCTGGGTTGCTTTTGTTATGGGTGGTACGGTTGGGGTCGATTGTAACGCTGTTTTACAGTTCAAAATAGTGTCCGACTTAGTAACAACTTCAAAATAGATGATTTGAAAAGCCATCGTGGTGCAGCACAAACCTATCCTCATACAACGGTTCGTATGATATCTTATGAAAAGTTAATTTTTTGTTTTGTTTTCGTTGTTTTTATTATGTTTAGGAAAAGATCGTGGTTTGGGTTAAAATAACTATGTAGAGGCGTAACTTAAGTACGGAAGTTATGTGACAAATAAGTCACCATTGACGTCTGGTTTCATACTGTATGTGTGCCTTCCCTCAGTATGGGTCTATCAGTGTGCATGAGTGAGTGTTTATACAGCCGTGTGCTGTGCGCGCGCGTGTGCATTTGCCATTCAGTGTACTGCACGGAAGTGTGTTTGTCTTCCTTTACCTTTTCCACTTATCTTGACATGCAAACCCCTCTGTGTGAAGGTGTGAGATGTGAGTAGTGGCGTCTGACTGTGAGGAGATTTGAGCTGCGGTAATATTCAGGTTTGGGATCCGTCTCTCTCTGTAGGATTAACCTCAGATGGAAAAGATTCACACAGGACACAAACAAACAAAAGTTTGATTGCCTTAAACAGTTGTATAATTCCAATATTTAACTTCTAGCCATATGATTGTTTTGTATAGTAAAGAGTCAGGCTGCCACTGAGTGGAATATACTGTGCAGGGATAGTGGAGAACTGGATTTTAAAAGTTTCACAGTGTGATTTCGATTCTCTCATCTTAAAAACTTTTCACCATTGAAGTCAATTGTAACTGGAGTCTGAGCTCGTACGGCTGCCATCCTCTGTGAAGAAGATAAATATAGCAATTTTTCTGGCACTTTTCTCAAGGCAACGGGGTGACTGACACCTCATATACTTTCCCTGATCAAAACACACAGACATGACCCACTAAAAGGGAGTGTGATTTCAAGCAATCACAATATGGGTAAGGCCTTTCAGAGCAAAATGGATTATTATGAGTGAAGATGCAAAGCAGGGCAGCACCGGCTCTGGTGAGATGGGCACTTTTGTTTATAGGATATTTGACAAAACTCTTGGGTGCAGTTAATGAGTGCAAATACAGAGACAAGATTGAAATATTGAAATAACAGAAACATTTGCAACACAATCTCACGGCAGCTCGTGAAATAGTCACGAAATTGAATCTATTTGATTCGTGAACATGGTCACAAATTTCCCTTTTTTTCGTGACCCTCAGTCGAGCCCCCAGGAAAAGCGGCAGTCGTCGATCCCAACTTTTGTACTGGCCAAACGGCGACTACTACAACTACAACTTCCGTATCCATCAAGTGATGCCATTGGGCCCAAAAGGACTTTTCCCCATAGACTTACATTGGGAAAGAGACGTCTGTAACTCAGCGGATAATTTTTTTTGAGGTGAATCAACTCCCCAGTATGAACACCTAAATATCCCTTATTTTTAAAGTTGTAAAATGAACTAATAGCTGAATCCAGAGTTATTTCCCTTCCTCCGTTCATGTGAATGAGACCCAGACAGAGGCTGGAGTGCAAGCCGCGACAACGTTGGGCGTGACGTTGGGACCCCGTGACAGAATCATGTGACTGAGCGCACGCTACTGCTCATGTTCCATGTGCCCAAGATCCGGGTACTTTTACAGACAGAAGTCGAGCCATTTTGTCTTCATGCGCCACTGAGCAACTTTCATAGGAATGAACAGGGACCCGCCTCCAACACTGTATCCAATTCTCTTCATACATCCATGCCCTCAGCACGACTTTCAACAACACGTGACACACGTGTGAATTTCTGCTCCAGTCTTTTCAAGATAAAACTACTTAGGCTTAGGAAAACATCGACTTGGTTAGGCTTTGGCAACAAACTACTTAGTTAGGTTTAGGAGAAGATCGTGGTTTGGCTTAAAATAACACCAGAAGTGCCGTAACTTAAGTACAGAAGTTGGAAGTTACGTGACAAATAAATCAACTTTGACTTGTGGTTTCACACGAACACCGGTCTCCTGTGCAAAAGTCCTGTGTTTTTTGACCCACCCTCATCCACCCCGACCTCCTCCCTACACGGCGTTTGCCGCTCTCTATACTTTATAGGTTCACAATGACATGGATTACATAGGAATTGATTTCATGCTGACCATCACGAAAAAAATGTGAAATTCGTGTTTACAGTATGTATACGAATCAATACATTAAATTTTCACCAACTTCTGTGCAACTGGGCTGACATTTGAGCTCATGTTGTTTTATGAAGAGCACATGTCAGGGCTGCAGAGTTGAGAAAATCCTTTGTCAAATAGAGGATGTTGTTATTTTAGTGTGAGAAAACAGACCTGGTAAAAACTTGCAGGGAGGAAAAGCTGTGTCGAAGACTTTCTGCCACCTGCTCCGCTTTAACCTGATTAGCAGCATGATGTTAACTGCACGCCTCCTTTTCTTCAGTGCCAACAATGACTGTGTGTATAGGACACAAGCGTGGCTATGCACTGAAATTCAATTTAATTTGATCGGATTGGATTAAAGGAAGGCAGTAATTGGATACTTATATAAATATGTACAGAGAAAGAGAGAGGAGAGGTAGAGGGAGACGGGGATAAAATGACTCATCCTTGAACCGGGTTGAAATCGATTGTGTCAAACGGAGAGGAAAATGTGTTCTCCCTAAGGAGAGGTAAAAGGACACAGTAGAGGCAGGAGGTGCAAGAAAAAGGAAGTAAAAAGAGGCTTCTCCTCCGAAAAACAAAACGAAATCACACAAAGGTGCAGAAACACACTCTGGTATGAAGCATTTATGCATTGTGCAAAAAGCTGCAGACACGCCTGAGACCAGCCAGGCAGCCAAACAACAACTCAGGTCTGAAGAATGTTTTTGTTTTAGGTCTTATTTGACCTTTGTTGTCCACTTATTATTTCTAAAAATCTATCTGAAGGCTATCTTGCAGATGTTTTCCTCTGGAAAACTTAAATTTCTGGAGCCTTTTCTGCACACTTTCCATTAGTTTGTCATTATGCAGACTTTGCTGGAGGGAATTAATCACAATTTGCAGCACTCTCGTGTTAAAAATCAGGGGTGGAAATGGACATAATCAAAAATATATATAAGAGCTGGCAAGAACAGGAATTTCAGCCCAAATCAGGAATGTCATCTTCCTCTAATCTTCTTCAGCTGTCCTCTAACTGCCTCTGATGAGCACCAGCTGACCTGAATTACCTGCCTGTCCAGCTGCTCCCTGTTACTCATTAGCTCCAGTACACATAGAGGCTGAGCTCAATGCTGACTTTCAATCTTTATCGGCTGATACTCAAACAGCAACAGGCAGTAAAGACGCTGTTGTAAACTTTAATTTAAGCTTTTAAGTGTTGATGGTGTAGTGTTTCACAACACGCCATGTTAAATATGTGTTTGTATATGTGCTAGTTATAGTAATGGTACATGTGGTGATCTTGCCACACAGAGCCATCAATTCAAGTATGCATGAGCGGCACGTACAGTTTAATCTACCGATTATTTTCTTAGATAATCGCATGGTTTGGAAAATCACTTTCCCAGAGGCAAAGATGACGTCTTCAATTGTCTTTGTTTGTCAAGCACAAAGGAGGATGTCTCTCACATTGAAGAAGCTGGAACCAGAGAATTTATTTTTTTCTTTGTGATTTGTTATTACTATTTACTTTTTTTTTTCTCTATTCAGTTCGTATTTATTTTTCTCTTATTATTCCTATTCTACTTTTTATTCTTTTATTTCTATTTTCTAACTTTATCTCTCATTTTTATTTAATTTTTATTTATTTATCTATTTATTTTTTATTTTTCAATTTTTTTTCTATATTTATCTTCTCTTCTCTCCTAATATAAGAATAAACCTCCCTGTACATTTATGTTTTCTCTGGGCCTATAGACAAACAATATTATTCAAAGTAAGTCTGTCCAAATACTTACTTTACGCAAATGGATAAAGTAGTAAAATAAACACCTACATTTTGGATGTTTTCTTTCCACTAGTCTGAAAGGAGACATGCCTTGGAAGCAAAATAGCCCAAAATCAGCATGAAATTGTTTTTGTCTGTCTTGCCTTAAGAACTGTTATTATTTTTAGTTCAGACTGCCCTTTTTGTTTTGTTTTCTTATCGATGTTACCTCAGTTACAAGGACTACATACACCCTCTGTTAACTCGGAAACCCTTTGGGGTTTTGCAGAGGTCAAATCTGCAACCTTTTCTTATGAAGCGTTATCTCTCGACACTGCTTCCTGCTGTAATATCCTCAGTGGTTTAGTTATAAAGAGAAATACCTTCAGGCCTTCTATTATTGATTGTCGGAGCGAGCATCTGGCTAAAGCTGTTTTTATCTGCTGCTCCTCTCTGTTTGCTTATTTACGTGAGGATCCTCTCGACCCAGTCAGTGGAAGTGATAAGCAGGACTGCCAATATAATTAATCCACGGCTCACGGCATTGATCCTCCGATGACTAATAATATGTAAGTCATGTGGAAAAAAATCAATGTAAGTCCTCTGTAAAACATGAATTTAGAGGAGAGGGGAACAAAGATGGATTTATTCCAGGTTTAAGTCTCAGAGGTTAGAAAACTCATTTTACTGCATGAATTAGTAATTTAGGCTCCCAAGTTAATAATCCATAAATATGAATGAATAGAGAATAATAGAAAATGATATTGTTTGTATTTTAACACACTTGTGAGGGATAATAATAATGAATTTAATATATATAGCACACTTTAAAATACAACAAAATCTCAAGGTGCTTCACATAAAGGGTAAAACAATCATAGTACAATGTTAAAGCACCTGGTAATAGTAGAAGTAATATAAAGAGCGACAGAGCACAAGCAAGGCGTAGGCTGTGGTGGCCTATTTTATACTTAGTTGATATATTATTTCTAATTTTTTTAAATGATTATTTTCAGTCGCAGTTTGGTTAGGCTTAGGCAGATTTAAAATATACATACAGTACATGTACAAATGCAGTATCTCAGTCCTGTCCTTGAGGGAGTTCCTTTGGGTCCGCCCAGTTTATTTTCACTATTCAATTCTCTATAGAAGTGAACCCAATGTGTACATTTCGGGGGATCTATTGGCAGAAATGGAATATAATATTCATAACTATGTTTTCATTAGTGTATAATCACCTGAAAATAAGAATTATTGTGTTTTCGTTACCTTAGAATGAGCCGTTTATGTCTACATAGGGAGCGGGTCCTCTTCGCGGAGCCGGCCACCATGTCTCTACAGTAGCACAAAACGGACAAAACAAGCACTGACTCTAGAGAGAGCCTTTCACATTTTCACGTTGGCCACTGTAGTTCTCTGACACGCTCGGCACATGGGAGAATTTTCAGTTGGTTGCAATCTCCAACCTCACCACTAGATGCCACCGAATTCTGCACACTGTTTAATATGTTTAACACCTTTTTAAAGGTTGCAGAAGTCACAATGGCAGTTTCTGCTGAAACAGTTGGAGCGCACATTTCTTAATCCTACACAAGATGTTTTATATTAATTTATATATTTTTTGCTCAGCAGTATTATAATCAGTGCTGCAGCTAGTGGCCGGAAGCTACACCGATCAGCCATAACATTAGGTCAGCATGGCGGCTACGCAGCCCCATACGCAACAAACTGCGATGCACTGTGTGTTCTGACACCTTTCTATCAGAACCAGAATTTACTTTTTCAGCCATTTGAGCTACAGCGGCTCTTCTATTGGATCAGACAACAAGGGCCAGCCTTCGCTCCCCACGTGCATCAATGAGCCTCGAGTCTGACCCTGTCGTCGGTTCACCGGTTTTCCTTCCTTGGACCACTTTTGGTAGGTCCTGACCACTGCAGACTGGGAACGTCTAGCCATCACAATTTGGCCCTTCAAAAGTCAAAGTCGCTCACATCCTTACGCTTGCCCATTTTTTCTGCTTCCAACACAAAGTTCAAAGCTCAAAATGTTCATTTGCTGTCTTATATATCCCCCCCCCCAATGCCAGGCACCATTGTAATGAGATAGTCAATGTTATTCACGTCACCTGTCAGTGGTCTTAATGTTATGGCTGATCTGTGTATATTGCAGTAATTCTGACAGAGTGAGTATAGATTGGCTATTTCTCCTGATGAATCACCGAGGAGAGAGGTCATATTCTCAGCAGTCTTTCTCTGACAGATTTCAAGAATACTGGACTAATTTAAACGTTGTGTACGGTACAATGGTTCCAGATCAGGGCTAACAACTGCTGTGCATCCATCAGCAAAATGTCCTATTATCATGTAAATGTGTACATCACATCAGGCATGTATAAAGACTGAAGATGACGGTTCAGCTGACAGATCAAGGCTACAAATGGGTTGTATAAAAGTACAAAAGTATAAGTTCGCTCCTATATGGACAATAAGAAATGTCAGTCAGAAAGAGCACACCTTGACGTTGATGTCCATATTCCACAAGGTCACATGGTGGATAGAGCGTACACAGGATGATACAATACTAGAAAATGATTTGCATTGTCTTTTCGACTGGAAATTAGCAAAGCCAGAAGAAAAATACGTGGTCTGCATACAAACCTCCTACAGGAACCTGTACTCACCATGCACAAAAGCACTATAGAGACCCTGGTTTAGCAGCTCGCAGCTTGGTTGGGCGATACATCCAACCTAACTGGCATAAAAAACAACACATATTTTGGTGCCTTTTCTGTTACTGTTGGGGTAGAAGAGTCATCACCTGGTCATAAAGTCCCCAGGAATCACCCTCTGATGACCCCCTGGAGAAAAGTCACATTCATGCATGACAACTCCTCCAAACAAATGTGAACAGGGTGAAATTGGAAAAAGAAAAAGAAGGGGCTCAGGAGTTTTTCCCCAGCTTATTATTAATTTTAGGGCCTGTGGCAAAAAAACACCCCAAGTCCTTATTAATTTCTGACCCTGATTTTAACCCCTACTAAAAATTTAATTGGTATGAGATGAAGAGCCTGTAGAAGTGATTTGAAGTTTTACCATATCTTCCACATCTCAACTTAAAGCATTGAACATCTAATGAACCAAGGAAAAATACAAACGTGAGAAAGTGAGCAATGACTCATTTCTTGCTGCATCTGAAAACACCTTAACTGTTGTATGATATAATGTAATATAATATGTTGTACACATACAGTATGAAGCCATCAATATTTAGGCCTATAGGAGGTAGTGACCTTTGACCTGTATGAAGTCAGAGTTTATGGATTTGTTGGACTTTGTAATTAGCTATCACATAATACAATGCATTCAAAAAACAAGGGAAAAAAACATGCATTACATCCATATTGAGGTCAATTTGAGTTTTTGAGAGGACATTTAACGGGAGACACTACAGGTGAATAGGGTAAACATTTTAATTAATAAATATCGCCATGAAACTTCCCCAGTTGATTACTTCCATTAAGGCAACTATTTTTTGTATTACAAGTTTTCTGAAATGTTATGTTTAAATATGCAAATAATGCATTATCTAATTAAATATGTGCTTATTTGCAAAACTTTCCAGAACAGAACATTTGATAAAGCCAGGTTCAAAATGTGTGTTTAATTTTGTGGACATATTAGAGTCAATAGTTTTTACAGAGGGAATTTTATCACTCCATAAATCAGAAAATACTGTCAACAGCCATAGAAAATCAATTTTCACCATGTTTTTAGGAATAAAATGTTGTATAAATCAGGCTATGAATGATAAATGAACAAACCCCTCTGTAAAAACCTTCAGAATAGAGATAACTAGAAAGTTTGGTGTGTGTAAGAGCTACTGAAGTGGAGATTACTGGCTCAGACACACCATGTGAATAAATATTATTATAATATATCATATTAATTTGCATACATTTCCAGAGCAGAAATCTGAACATTAGATAAAGCCAGGTTCAAAATTCTTGTTTCATTTTGTTGACATATCAGAGTCAAAGATTTTTAGTTTCTATCACTCCATAAATCAGAAAATGCTATCAAAAGCAATAGAAAATCCATTTTGGCCATGTTTTTAAGGAATAAAATGTTCCAAAAATCAGGCTATGAATGATATATGAACAAACCGCTCTGTAAAAACCTTCAGAATATAGATAGGAATGAAAGTGGAAAGTTTGGTGGATGTAAGAGCTACTGAAGAAAACGACCTTTAAAAATGTGTTCAGTAAAATTTCATACATTTTGAAGGCACTACAGGTGAATATGGATAAAAAAGATAACTAATATATCATCATGAAACTTCCCCAGTTGATTACTTACATTAAGACAATTATTTTTTGTATTACAAGTTTTCTGAAAATGGTATGTTTAAATATGCAAATGAGGCTTTATCTTAATACAAATTTTTGGTGAATTTAGGAGAAATCTACAGACACAAATAGATAAAGTAGTAAAGTAAACAGCTATATGTGTGTATTTTGGATGTTTTTCTTCCACTAGTCTCAAAAAAGACAAAAATAGTCCAAAGTCTAGAAACTGATCAGTGCATGAAAAGCAATATTGTTTTGCCTTAAATGGTTAAAAGTCATTACTGTAATTGTTGTGATTTTCATAACTAGTTCTGATGGCTCTGTACAATAATAAAGAAGATTCTACATATCTTTGATTTTATTTTAAAAGGATGAACTGAAATATCCATCCCTGTTTGTCTTTTACAGTACATTTCACCCAACAACATTGGACTGTGTCTTTCTGTCTTTCTCCTCCTCTGGTCTCCTGTAATCACATGCCGGCACTTGCCAGAGGTCAAAGTGTCATCTAGTGGACTGGAGATTGGAGTGTGAACTCTGTGTGGTGCTGGTTGATGTGGGTAATGGTGTGGATAAATGGATACTGATGCTTTTCCCAACTCAGCCGATCATTCACGGCCAAACGAGTTCCCCGGCAGAGCAAAGGGAAAAAGAACCTGAGAAGGACAGAAAGAAAGCGCAACTGTCTTTTATCTCCGTCTGTCAATATCATTCGTCTTCTTCAATGAGAATTAATAAAAATAATTTTGATTGAAGGATATTTAATTCAAACTCGTCTCCTTTTTTCCCTTCATCTGCTTTCCTGTTCAATCATCAATTTATTGGCCCGACAGCAGAAATACCATCTGACTGGAGAACCAAAAGCTTTTCACTTTCATCTCTTTGATGAGAAATGTCTTTGGTCATCCTCAGTTTGATGCCGGCAGCATGCGGGATGATTAGAACCATACCCTAAGGAACTGCTTTGCATGTTTTGAGTTTTGAATTTTTCCATTATTGATCTAAATGTTGTGTATTACTTTCATATGGAAATAAACATCTTTTTTGGGACGGGGGAGGGGAGGTGCTTTTCCAACTGGTAGGTTGATTCCCCCGATTTGACTGTTATCAGGACATGAAATAGGTGTTATCAGTCATTATAAGCACCATAGATGTGGGTCATTAGGGGCCTACTACGCCTACTATGTTGTAAAAGTGAAAGTAAAACTTAATAGCAACATGTTCTAACATGTAAAACTGAATGAAGCGTCACGTTTTTAATACAAACAAAAAGGATCCTTTAGGTTTATGCAACAAAACTACAACTTCTTTAGGTTCAGGTAACAAAACAAGTCAGGTTTAAGCAATAAAACTACAACTTCTTTAGGTTTAGGCAACAAAACTACACCTTCTGTAGGTTTAGGTAACAAAACTACAACTACTTTATGTTTACGCAACAAAAACTGTTAGGTTTAGGCAATAAAACTAAAACCTCTTTAGGGTTAGGCAATAAAACTACAACTTATTTAAGCTTAGGCAACAAAACTATTCAGTTCATGAAATTAATTATAATCTTTTTGGTCGCCTAAAATGTCTTATTCAGCGCTCGGTTGTACTTAGCTTCACCCTCTTGTGTCACTTCTGCCGGCGACGGCCAAAATCTCGAACTCAACGCTTCAAAACGTTAGTCCACAGACCAATGGGTGATGTCACAGTGACTACGTCCACTTGTCTGCTTCCACTTGACAAGTTAAATAAAACTTAACAGCATAAACGGTCCTCTCAAATGTTGAATAACCAACACCTGGGTTGGGTTATTGTGGGGAAAAACATCTCGTATCAATGTCTTTAGGCAAGCCAGGGCTGTGCTTAGTCATTAGCACACCACAGAGGTTGACAGCTTGTCTTGTAGCTTGTTGACGTCGGCCCTCTCAGATGTTAGTCAACCGCAACCATGGAAAATACCCACCCAGAGGCCTGAAGAAATATATACAAAAATAACTTTTTAAAGAGATTAAGGGGGAAATGAATTAATGCAAAATACCTTTTTATGTTTCCTTCCACAAAACTGAGGACAACTCTGATTTCAGTCTGACTTTTGCTTTTGTTTTTACCAAGTGGGGTGAAATAAATCATATTTTCCACGTAAATATGAGAGAATAACATCTTGCTTGTACAATACAGTATAGAGGATTGTTGTCTGCAGATCCTTTGATAATAAAAAAAACAATTTATTTTTTAATATTGCTTTGGCTTTTCCTTTTCTTCCTCGACGACATTTACCAACCTGGTCTCATTAACCAGAGACCAGGTTAATGAGAGATCTCGGATTAGGGCAGTGTTTATAAGCACTACAGTAATCTGATTACTCTAAAAAAACGTCTTATCTTCGTAGTTTCTTGTTTGTTATAAATCAGGTTACTGCAGAAAGCTGGGAATAACCAACCCACTAAGTGCATGCTCCACTCTATTGCTCTGAATCTATGATGTCACAATACACAGCACGCTCTTTAGACCGCTGTGTGAACAGGACGACCCCACAAATCAGTAAAGTGTGTTTGATTTCAAGGTTTTTCCAGATGGGTGGAGGTCGATGTAATTTCAACAAAAGTCGGGACACATTTGAGATTAACCAATGATATTTGTATTTGAAAAAAATAAATCATCTCCCTATAATGTTCCACACTTTTCTTCTTCTATGTCCTCACTTCACTCCTATTCCACCTATATGGAGGACGGAACCTGTCAAAGTAAAGAATAAATAAATGAATAAATGAATGAATGAATAAATGAATAAATAAATAAATAAAAGAGTAGATGGATAGGTAAATAAATAAAACAGAAATACAAATGTTTGTCACATTTCATCAATTAATTAATGTCTGCTTTTATTTTTAAATTATTTGGATACATTTAATGGCTTTTATTATATTATTTATTTATTTACTTATTTATTTATTAATTTATTTATTAATTTATATATTTATTCATTTATTTATTTATTTTTTGGCAGGTTCTGTCCTCCATACCCTACACACACGGAAATTATATTTAACAGACGATAAAGAAAATGATTTGTATAACAAGTAAATTTTATTTTACAGTCACAAATCACAGATTTGCCTCAGGGGGCTTTACAATCTGTATAGCTTATGACACCCTCTGTCCTTTAATGACCCTCTTAAAACTTGACCAGAAAAAAAACAACCTTTTAACAGGGAAGAAACCTCAGAAAGAGCAACTGAGGATCCCTGGACGGTCAGAAGTGCAATAGATGTTATATGTACGGAGTAACGACATAGTGAAATTACAACATAAACACTATTGATGTATATGATGTGAACATATATGAAAAGATCGATCCAAGAGGATGTCAGCTTCCAGGTGTCGCCAAACAGATGAGCAACAAAACCTCCTCTCCACCATGTAACCTGGAGAGAGGAGAGGCTGTATACAAACACACAGGAAGCAATCTCAAACACATCATTCACACAGAAAGGAGACAAACAAACACACAAAGAGAGAGACAACATTGTCCGTGTTACATTCATGCCAATAAAGCATATGGAGAAAGAGGAGAGGCTGAATGATGGCAGCGACAGCCAGGAGAGGCAGAGAGAGGTCCAGAGATGGCTGATGGTCCAACACAGAGAAGACTGAGTTTAAAAAAAATAGTAAAAGAGAAGAGATGAAGGGAGGCGGAGAGAGAGCCAGACAGAGAGAGAGAGAGAGGCACACAGCAGTGCTTGTAGGACACAAACAACAGGGTTATTGAGAAGAAGTGATTTAAAATTACTATGATTCTCGACAGCTAGACTACTAGACTAGTAATCCTTTGAGACTGAGACTAAATGTCTGCTCTAGGGCCACAGTGGTGGCTCTGTGAGGGTCGTGTCTAGAAGGTAACCCGCAAATTGCGAAATCTGATCTGAGATCTGCCAAAAACTGTTGCAAAACTCGCTGCCCAATGACCTATCCTAACTTTAACTATCCAAGATCAGTGCCTAACCTTAAACATCTCGCAAGAGTTTCCCCAACTTGCGTGTTCCTTTCTAGCCATATTTTCTCATATTTTTATTGCCATCTCCTTTTATTATATATTTATGTTTCTTGATTTTTAAAATACTTGCTTATATTTTTTTTTAAGATAATTTTTTTAGGGCTTTTGGCCTTTATTTGATAGTATAGTGAATAAACAGCAAAGGGAGAAAGAAAGATGGGGTAATATGCAGCAAAGGTGCGTGGGTTCGATTCAACCGCTGCAGCAAGGACTCAGGCTTGGTGCACGGGCACCGACTCCAGATGAGCTACCAGGGCGCCCATACTTGCTTTTATTTTTAATTTCATTTTCTATGCAACAATACACCAAAGCAGATTCCTTGTATTGAAAACCCTCTTGGCAATAAACCAGATTCAGATTCTGAAAGATGCAGTCCTTTCTGACGTTACTCGGTTTACTGGAACTAGTCAACAACCTCATAAAACCATAAACAATATTTTGGTAATTTTATGGCAGGAAACATCTTACTTTAACACAGCTTTCGGTTAAAGAAGAAGAGAAGGAAAAAAGGAGAGATTGGACATCATCGGTTATGTTTTCCATCCATGTCCTCTAATTGATCAAAGCAACCTTTGCTTGCTTTGAGGCGGGAAGTATTATTAATCCCGCCCTTCTGGCCCTAACACTTGTCACTCATCTTGATGGGCTTAAGATGACATCTCTCGCCTGAGGCTGAGGTGATCAGCATCCATGACGACACGGCAGCAGCAGAAACAGGAGGAGCAGATGGTGAAAAATTACAACATCTGCAGTACAACGTTGAGTGATTCTAACTGGGTCTTGTCTGTGGCATATTTAGTTGTGATTGTTTGGTTCTTCCTGCTGCCATGCCATTAATGTGAATCCATGTAACTACAACCTCACACACTGTCTTCCATGTAAACACACATCGTATCAGGCTGTTCTCATACACCGTTAGTATCTATAATGCACTGTAATTCCTATACTGTATATCCAACAAAATCAATATGTATGAAATCCACATAATCGTGAACCAGGAAGCATAAATAACAACAAATTGCACATATGGGAGAAAATCAAGGTGGATAGATAGGTCAAAGAACACTGGACTTTTGCCCAGGAGACCGCTGTTCATGTCCCGTGTGAAACCAAAAGTCAACATTGATTTATTTGTCACGTAATGTCCGTGCTTAAGGAATAGAAATATGCACGAAAAATGAGAAATGAGGAATAACACTTCGTAAGATATCATACGAACTGTTGTATGAGGATATGTTGATCGTATACATAGACCGTATATAGGAAGTGGACATAGTCACCGTGACATCACCCATTGGTGTGTAGACTGCTGTTTTGAAGCCATGAGTTCGTCATTTTGGCCTTTGGCCATACTTTTTGGCTGTCGCTATCTTGTTTTTTTGGCAACCAGAAGGAACATGAAAGGGTGGAGCTAATAAGACATTTTTAGGCGACCAAAATGTTATAAATAACTTTCATGAACTGAAAACACACTGTGAAAGGGTTAAAGTTGTAAGACGAAAACACGGACAACAACCAGACCAGACAACGCCGTGGTAGCAACCTGTCAATCACAAGGTAGCCCCGCCCTAAAGCATACCCTGCTTTACGGTTTATTTGACTCTAAATGGGACCATAATTTACTAAATGAACGTCATGCTGTATTGAAGAAGACTTGAAACTGGTGATTGAGACCATAAACTCATGTTTACAATGTTTACTGAGGTAATAAATCAAGTGAGAAGTAGACTCACTTTCTCATAGACTTCTATACAATCAGACATCTTTTTGCAACCAGAGGAGTCGCCCCCTGCTGGCTGTTAGAAAGAATGCAAATTTAAGGCACTTCAGCATTGGCTTCACTTTTCAGAAGTGGAAGTTGCCGCCTGGTAACTACAACCTAACACACCGTCTTCCACGCACACACACTTGGTATACATCTCTTAGAGCCAGGAACATCAAAGAAACCTTATATCTTCATTAACTTGTCCACATGCACCTACACTCTTATGATAAAGCTAACTTATACATTATTAATGTGGAAAAAGTTGCATATCAAAGCTTGGATTTGAAAATAATGAATGCTACAGTGAATCCACATGTCTCCGCCACACACACACACACACACACACACGTTTAAACATGTCATTCTCAGCTCTGTTAAATAAAGCAGCTCTTTCACACTGTGCCTGAACTCATGCCAGAGGGCTAACAATGAAAACATCCACGGCTCCCAAATGACTCCCGGTAGCCGTAGAAACCATCGAGTCACAAACACCTTTTCAAATGGCCACTGCAGCCCTCTCTCATTATGGCACACGGCCGTCTCTCTCACTTTTCAGCTCAATTAGCACTCAGCACTTAGATAGAAAACTGAGATTTCAAGCTTTTGCAATAAATACTAGCACCGCGGTGAATGAATGAATCCTCTCAAGGTCAGCCTCCCACGTTGCCATATTGACATCTATTCCCTCACCATCTGCAATCAGTTTTTTTTCACTCTTGTTATTGTTGCCCTCTTGTCCATTTGCTGTCTATCCTTGTCTCTCAGCTTAAGTCAATACAACTCAATGGCACGACTCTTACTATTAATGAACATTATTGGCAAAATGTCCACTGGAATTAATAAATATGTCACACTAAACCCCATCGTGTGCACTTCTGCATGTGTATGATTGTGTAAATCCTTAGAAATATCTCTATATTACATCCATATACTGTCATTTGAGCACTTTTGTCAAGGATTTCAATCCATTTCACAACCCTCTGCTACAGTTACACCACATGTTGAGGTAATATTTGATGAGTGAAGTGATGTGATAAGAATTCACATCACTTCATTTCCCCTCTTGACCTAGAAATGCCAGTGATGAGCCTTCGTGTGGCTGCACTCGTGTTTTTATCTCCCTCTGTTTGCATTTCCTGTATTTCCTGTGCACTTTGTGGCACTTAGAAACGAAAAGTCAATCTCTGGTTTTAACCAGGTATTACCATTTTAAGGTTAACCTACATTGTTTATATCATGGATGTATATAAAACCTGGATATGGCACCGCCACTCAGCCTTGCTATTATGGTCCCAGCCATAACTCCAGCTTCCTAGTGTGTCTTTTCCCCTTTTCCCTGTTTTGTCCAGTTCCCCTGTCTGTCTTGTGTGGGCGTGCCTGATAGTGTGGTGTGTGTGTGTGTGTGTGTGTGTTCTCCTCCCATCTGCAGGTTCCCGTGCTCACTGATGCAATCAGCTCACCTAACCACGCGGCTGGCAGTAATCAGGTCATCAGCTACTCTACTTATACCTCCTCAGTCACTCGTCGCCAGATCGTTGACTCGACCCGAGCGGTAGCTTTGCCTCGGCTGTTAAGTTTATGAGTTATTTCTTGTTCCAAGTTTTGATGGTGTTTTTTCGTCTACTAACGTGTATCTCTCTGTGCCTAGGATTCCTGCCTGCCTATGCTGCTCGACTCCCCAGCCTTTGCATTCCCCTTGCTCATTTCACGATTCACTCTTTTGGCAATAAAGCCTCATTGTTATATTTTTCATCTGCCTCCCGTGTCTGCATCTGGGTTCGCCTGAAACTGGTCTTAACACTTGCTTCTAATTTCTTCCAGTGGCCACTTCCAGTGGTATTGCAGCAAAATAGTCCCCCTGCGGCCCAAAAAGCATTTTCCCCATAGACGACCATTGTAAAGAAGACGTCTATAAAACTGTTGTCAGGATACCTTGAACTGCAAACAAGTTTGATTATGACTCTTTCTATTATGAAGTTTTGACCCATGGAGGTTTTATATTTGTAAAACTTTCCTCGAGCCGAGAAAAGCGATTTAAACAACTGCGACATCATCACAATGTAAAGTCTATGGGCCGAGCGGGAACTCGTGGGCAGGGCCAGAAGGACTGTGTATCACATCATATCAAGTACATGGAAACCCGCACTTAAAGAGGAACTCCACACTAAAGTTTTGCACTGTATAAATAATCTCATAGATTCTTGTTGGTATATGATGCTACTACAGGTGATCTTTCCCACAATATTGTGTGTAAAAACTACCTTTTTTGCTCAAAATGAGCTTGTAGGCTAAAGTTCAGTTCAGCCGATTTCTCTCAACCCTCCTTAACGGTGACGAAATAGCCAAGACTCTGAGATCCTTTATGTATGTTGACCCCTCGAATGTGACAATCAAAAACATTCATCTATTACAAAGACCATGAGTTTTGATATAATCAAGTCTGACACTGATTATATGTTTTAAATTACTTGATATTTACCCTTCATTTACCTCACCCACATCACACACATGCAACAAGTCTCCATCAATAACTGATGCAGTTTCCTTTGAACCAACCAGTAACGAGGTGCATCATCTCTGCAAGTTCCAGTAAAATGAGACCAGTCTGATGACTGTGGGTTTGACGGCTGCATCACTTTGATTTCAGCTCCGTATAACTTCAATGTAGCACTAAGGGTGGTTGTAGCTCATCATAACATATTGTTATACTTCATATTATTTTCCTGAAGTCTGCACGATGTGTGTGTGTGTGTCCATAAATCCACATTTCAGTTTCAAAAGGAGCTACGATTCAATTTGTGTGTGAGTTGTTGGTGTTTAGCTTTGTGGAAGAGTTAAAGAGGGTCAGGTTTAGAGGTGAAACGATGCTGGTTGTGTCGTGATTTATTTATAAGTCAACAAACCTCACGCTGACAGGTCCTATGATTACTTAACCAACAGTGTATCTGTAATAAATTCATCAAAGACACTCCTCACGCATTTTTTTTCCTAGGGCTGATTTTGTGCATCAGGTGGGGAAAAGAAAACATCATGAAAGTTTGAAAATGTACAACGTTTGGTTGTATCCATTTAAGAAGAACAATAAATCTTGTTGTTGATTTAGGCTACAGACATTATGGGTTCTTCGATTTCTAACATGCATTCAATGTGAGAAAAGCTGTGATTCACTGCTTTCATGCAAATGCATTCAATGATCACATTGTCCAAAATCCATGAACTTTTCAAAGGCTAACACACTGTTTTCAAAAAAGTTCAAAGTTCATACGTTTCTGCTGTAACCATATTGAAATATAGAGAAAATCTTAGCAGAATATTTACAATAGAATGAAATAATCATTCTAGCTGATAGCAATTTAAGCTGAAAGCCTACCAGGTGTCCTGTTAATAAAAATAAAGGCTATTAGAGGAACAGTGTGTAACATTTTGGGGAATCTATTAGCAGAAATTGAATATAATATTCACCACTATGTTTTGAGCCATTCATAGCGGAGCAGGTCCTCTTCACAGAGTTCGCCATGTTGCACCGCCATGTTTCTACAGTAGCCCAGAACGGACAAACCAAACACTGGCTCTACAGAGAACCTTTCACATTTTTACGTTACCTGAAGATCACTGTACAGTAGTTCTCTGGCACGCTTGTGAAACTGCGGTAACGTGAGCCGCAGAGCGCAAAACCGTGTTACTGCCAGCAGCCGTCTGACTTCCGTTGCTCCTAAAGTAGTGTTATTATTGTAAGGATGGCCTCTGAGCGAGGTGAACGGCGTTACCATGGTTTTACACTCACCGGCTCACGTTACTGCAGTCTTGGAAAGGGAGGAGTGAGCGGAGCGGTACTCCGTTGGTTGCAAACTGCAACCACACCACTAGATGCCGCCAAATCCTACACACTTTACCTTTGTGCTGCATTTCTGATTCATTCTTGTCACTCATACTTTTGTACAGTCAATAGACCAAAAAGGTGTTGTTCTCATTCTATAATGAAATACTGATTTATGTCCAAACTTCAAGCATTTATGTAATGCTCCATTGTGTTTTCAGGTCAGTGTGTTATGAGTGATAATGTATGCTTTCTGAGTGAGAATTGTTGCCAGTATTATTATTTAAAAAGCTTATTTTGAGACCCGTTTGAAGTGTTTTGGTGGTTTGAGGGAGTTTTGGAGGTGAGATTAACTGTGGTTCAGAAGGTAGAGCAGGTTGTCCACTGAAAGGAAAATTGTCAGTTTGATCCCCAGCTCCTCCAGTCCGCCTGTTGCTAATAATGAATCATTTATATGAATAATTTATTTTCGTGTCTGGTCATTTACATAAACCCATTCCTCATGGGATTATTCAGACACATTAACAGACAGCAAAACATGTTAGACCACCGTCATCTAACAGCACAATACACAATACAATTCAGCATCATCCAAACGTAAAATTAAACATCATCCAGACACAATATCGCACACGTGAACCTCCCACAAATAAGGCGCCAGGATACATCCACAATGAAAATACAACAAATAAACATTCACTGATGTATACAATCACAAGACACATACACAAATTCAATCATGACAAAAAAAAGACATGTTGTATGTTGCTTTTCTTCTCCTATGCCGTGCTTTAGAAAGAAATTCATATGTTCGATATGTTGAAGTGTCCTTGGGTGAATGTTGAAATTTATTGTAAAGCGCTTTAAGTGATTTAAAAACTAGAAGGGCGCTATATAAATGAAGGTCTTTTACTATTGTTTGGCCAAGATGCATGTTGGTAATGCAGACTGTAGAAGGCTTTTGGAAAAAGTGGCTTCAGTAGAAAATTGTTTTTCATTTCATTTCATTACAATGAAATTGAAAAAAACTGTATGTCAGAGTCTTTGATGGTTAATACATGTCCCAAACAGTCCCAGAAAGTGTGAGATATCCATGTCAAGCCCACATTTTCTCATTAATTTACTTTTTCTTACAATAAATTGACTCCACGTGATTGTAAAAAGTATAAAACCCTGTACAAAGTTGTAAAAATCATCAGAGAATTAAACTTATGCTATTTTGTAACCCTGATTGCACAGCTGTATGAATAATGCATAGATGAAAGTGATATATTCTTAATGACAGGGATATTATAGTCCCTTAAGAGACAAAGGTTGTGGGAAATGTGTCCTATATACTTAAGTTTTTATGAACACTGCGACATTTCTTTATGAAGCAAATGTCATTAACTCATTTTGTTAATAATTCATCTCTCTCTGGAGGTGCAAGAGTGCATCTGTTGGCAAGGTTACATTTGAAATCAAAGGAAAAGGAATGTACAAATGAGAGCGTGGTGGAGCAACACGGGTATTATTAAAGTGTTTCAGTACATTACCTGCATATTACTAATGCAAGGCCAGTCATTCTATGTGACTGCCCTCTCCGCAAAAAGGACATAATTGGTGCTTTATTTAAATCTTTAAAGGGACTTATGTTAATGCTTTCCTGACGGGCGAAAAGCGAATAATGCAGCCTGGTACCTTTACATCCAAAGTGATCGATTTCACACCTCATGATTTACATTTATAGGGGTGTAGCGCGTCTGACTGTCATGCAGGAGACCAGAGTTTGCATCACATCACAGAAAAAACTTTTACGGGTTTTGCTGAATCGTCCAATACTGATGTTCTTGTCTGGTAACTAGGCTGGAATAATGTCTGTCTTCTCCACCACCAACAACCGGAGCTGAAACGATTAGTCGATCAACAGAAAAATAATCGGCAACTATTTTGATAATCAATTAATTGTTTAACATTTGATGCTTCCAGCTTCTTTGCTGCGTTTCCTCGTCTCACATAGGCTGTATATAAGAAGTGGACGTAGTCATGGTGACGTCACCCAGTGGTCTGTCGTTTTGAAGCCTCGAGCTCGGCATTTTTGCTGTCGCCATCTTGTTTTTTTGCAACCAAAAGTGACACGAGAGGGTGGAGCTAATTTGCATTTTGACATTTTGCATAATACCTGCCTAGCGGCCAGTTTGGCACGTCCTCAACAAAGCTAGTTAGAGCGAAGCTGGAGCGGAGTCCAAAGAGTTGGGTTTGGTTGACCAATCAGAGCAGACTGGGCTTTTCGGGAAGAAGGGGAGGGGGAGGAGCTCAAACAGAGTGTTTCAGACAGAGACAGAAAAGAGGTGCTGCAGCACAGCTGCTATGAGAAAAATAAAGCATTTTTTGAACATTAAAGCATGTAATGATGTTCTAGTAGAAACCCAACATACAAGTATGAACCTGAAAAAATAAGCATAATAGGTCCTTTTTAATCTTAGAGCCCTTGTGCATACAGTAGGTATACTTAGCTGGGCATGTTGGGGGAGACATGTCACTCATACAACCCTGTTTCCTAAGAATTACATTCATATATGCAACTCATTTGCAAGTTTGCAGTAAACACAATGCTGCCTGGATCACGTTCACTGGTAATGTGATAATATACCCCAGTAAATAGTTGCCTTAACTCGTTTTTGGAAGACACTAGCAAACGATCAATTTGTCATTTAGGTTTAGAGCTTACCCTAACATTAAGGTGCAAAGGAAGAATCTAATCTATATGCAACACTTTCCCCTTTTCTGTTGGTTTAATCCTTCAAACCAACTCCCTGTGAAATGGTCAAATGTGTCTGTATCTGTGTGTTCCTGTCAGTGACAGAGAGAAGGGAAAGACACCTGCAACAAGTCGTGTAGAATAAGAAAGAGCAGAGGGAGCAACAGGAGTGGTGTTCGAGCCAATACCATTGATTCCCATCCTTTTAACTGTTAATTACATTTCTTGACCCCTCGCATCAAGCTGTGACCAAATCAACCAAAGAATCACTCTGACATTGGAGTACAGATCTATTCATCTATTGTCTTGATTTTTGAAATAATGATTGGCCACATAGAGTATTTAAGCCATTGTCCCTCTGGCTGGAACTTTATAGATTCTCTCCTGCACTATTTTTAACGTGAGGGACCTGTGAGTCCTTTTAATTAAATGCATGTACAGAAGTATCGATCATGGAGGTTCACTCTGGTTAATGTGAAGAAATGTGGAGTGTTGCTCTACACGCAACTGTCACACAGCTTTTCAATCAATTCCCTTCATTTGCAGTGTGTTTTATGCCCTAAAAATAGTGTTATACAATACTGTCAGTTCTGAGGTCTCTACACTGGCTCCCTGTCTGTCAGAGAATTGATTTCAAAATACTCCTGCTGGTTTACAAAGCACTAAATGGTTTAGGGCCAAAAATACTGCTATGTTATGAACCATCCAGACCTCTGAGGTCTGAGTCAGAACTAAACATGCAGAAGAAGCAGCGTTCAGTTTTTAATCACCTAATATTTGGAACAAGCTCCCAGAAAACTGCAGGACCAACTCCAGTTCTTTTAAAAGGACTGTTTGTAACTTCTTACACGTATAAATCTACCGGGTCGGGATCCCATGCGCGCTCGCATATTTGCACTCGCGTGTGGCCTGAGTCTCTGCTCCGCTGCCTGCTTGCCTTCACTCACACACCGCGCGCGTTCTCGCTGTCTCACTCCACCTCTACACGTGCATGCACGCACACTACACACTGCAAAAGAGTTAGTAGCTCTGAGAATATCTAGTGAATGTACAGTGGACGTTTGTGCAGAAATAAATGCTGCAGCTCCTCCAGACCAACAGAGGTTTCCTGTGTCTTGTGAAGTGACGGGGCTCTGCAGAGAGAAACGTTATCGTCTCCGACCGGGTGCTGCTGTCGGATACGATAACGTTTCTATTCAGGAAAAGCCAACAGTAGGATCAGCAGTGATTCATGGAGAGACCTTCGTCTGGTCAGCTAACATTACTGCCAAGCAGCTGAATTATAGATTGATATTGTGGTTTTAGCTGACTTGTGTCGCCCCACTGTTTTGAGCGATGCTCGTTCATGTCGATTTAGAGCGAGTAAGCCCGAGCCCGACGCTGACTTTCGTTGACTTAACGGCTACAGGTGTCGCTATTAACAACCATTTCTGAAAGTTACAAATAGTCCCTTTAAATGCATGTACAGGAGTATCGATCATAGAGGTTCACTCTGGTTAATGTAGAAGAAATGTGGAGTGTTGCTCTACACGCACCTGTCACACAGCTTTCCAATCACTTTCCCTTCATTTGCAGTGTGTTTTATGACCCACAAATAGTGTTATACAATGCTTCCATTGATGGTCTGATGGTGGTCTGAGATTATGACACACAAGCACGCTCTCTCAAACACACACACGCACCTCCGATCCGCCTCGTCTTGCGGGTTTTTGTCCCTGTGAATGATAAAAGCTGCAGGCGCACTTAGCGCGCAACCAAAAGGAGCGCTCCTCTCCAGACCCTGGAGCGCACGGCGTCAGGCAATGAGGAGGCGGATCTAAAAACATGAACAGCACCGGCATCTCTCTGGCTCTCTGAATCCTCACTCATTCACCAAGTAGTAGCTGTCACGACCTGGAGAACTGGATATAGCACTCAGCAGCAGCAGCTCCTTTACGCACTCCTCCATCTCCATCCCTTTATTCTAAGCTGCCACATGCGCAACAACAGAGGACTCCCTCGTGCGCCTTCGCTCCTCCAGATGGGCTAACACGAGTCCACCTGAGACCGCATGGTTCCATCCTGTGGTGCAAACTTCGTGCAGGTGCAACAAGGTGCAGGAGGTATGCTCGTGTGCAACGTGAGCCTGAGCTGTGCGCACTGCACCGGAGGAGGAGGAGGAGCGACGGAGACGGGCGCGTTGGAGAATCTGTCCGGTTCTCTGTCCGGTTCTCTGCCTCCTCCGTCTCTGAGCCCAAAGGGTCACCTACTGGTGGCGGTGTGTCTGGGCTTCATCGGCACCTTCGGCTTCCTCAATAACTTCCTGGTGCTCGCGCTGTTCTGCAGGTACCGGACGCTGCGCACGCCCATGAACCTGCTGCTGGTGAGCATCTCAGCCAGCGACCTGCTGGTCAGCGTGCTGGGGACTCCGTTCAGCTTCGCAGCCAGCACCCAGGGGCGATGGCTGATCGGACGAGCTGGGTGCGTCTGGTACGGGTTCGTCAACGCATGTTTAGGTGAGATGCATGTTTCACATCTTCTTTGGCAATGTGTCACTCATTGGAGACACACTCCAGGTTATTAATAACCAATTGAATCTCATTTCTCATCTTATTTTCACCTCTTATAGTTGAAAAAGAGATGAAATGTTGATTTGACTGTCTATTTTCGGACATTCCCTTCTCTTCTCAACATAACTTAACTCTAAATGTTGCTGAAAATGTGCAAATCTAGTCTCCAAAATGTCTTGTTTTCCAACTTGACCACTGCACACCATGCACTTTGATCCAAACAAGCACCAAAAGTCACAATTCAGGTTTAGCAGCAGCTGCAAGCTCCCTCATAATTAGAACATCTTACTGTAGATTTGCTCTGCTCTCAATCTCATTTTTTCCTTATTTTCACCTCTAACAGTTGAAAAAGAGATGAAATGTTGATTTTGTTACTTATTTCTACAACCAGACAGATAGTGTCTTCTTTTCTCAACATATTAACTCTAAATGTTGCTGAAAATTTGCAAAAAATGTTCTCCAAAATGTCTTGTTTTCCAACTTCTTTGGCATGTGTCACTCACTGGAGACACACTCCAGGTTAATTATTAACCAATTAAATCTCATCTCTCATCTTATTTTCACCCCTTTCAGTTGAAAAAGAGATGAAATGTTGATTTGACTGTGTCTATTTTCAGACATTGCCTTCTTTTCTCAACATATTAACTCTAAATGTTGCTGAAAATGTGCAAATCTGGTCTCCAAAATGTCTTGTTTTCCTACTTGACCACTGCCTGCACTTTGAGTGTAGTGTAGTGTACAAAAATGAAATATGAAGCACTTCAATTAAATCCCCTCCGAGCGGCACCAGCTTCTCATTTAGAGCAATCTGTGCTTGCGGTTAGACAGGGAGGTCACTGTCAACAGGTCATTGATGATGGAATTGAGCATGTTCTCAAAGTCCTCAGCTGAGATGGTGGGCACCTTGTTGACCAGGTCCATCAGGAAGCGGCCCACTTATCTGATGCACTTTGATCCGAACAAGCACCAGAAGTCACAGCATTTTATCAGTTCTACATCTTTAAATATGAATTTTTATCATGAAAAGTGACAAAATTCCAGTTCAGCAGCAGCATGCTGCCTCATAATTAGGATATCTTACTGTAGATTTGCTCTACTATAACATATGTTCTTGCTGTAGCAGCTGTAAATATGCTTTCATCGCCTGCAGCAACGGGCAATATACAACTACTTATTAACGAATTAAATCTCATGTTTTCCTTCTTATTTTCACCTCTAACAGTTGAAAAGGAGATGAAATGTTGATTTTGCTACTTATTTCTATAACCAGACAGATAGTGTCTTCTTTTCTCAACATATTAACCCTAAATGTTGCTGAAAATCTGCAAAAAATGGTCTCCAAAATGTCTTGTTTTCCAACTTGACCACTGCACACCATGCACTTTGATCCAAACAAGCACCAAAAGTCACAGCATTTTATCAGTTCTACATCTTTAAATAGGAATTTTTATCATGAAAAGTGACAAAATTCAGGTTTAGCAGCAGCAGTACGCTCCCTTGTAATTCTAATATCTTACTGTAGATTTGCTCTGCTATAACATATGTTCTTGCTGTAGCAGCTCGAGCATGAATGAAGAAAATCTGCTTTCATCGCCTGCAGCAACGAGCAATATACAACTAACTGAGAAGATTAACAACATGATTAAAATCCTGTTAACCAATTTCATTTTGCAGTTAATTTCAATTACAATCCTATTAAGTTGTGAGGGGTAATGTGCTGTTCGCTGCTGATTATGTTGAGCTGCTATAAGCGTGCAAACTGAATTTCCTGCAGACATAAATAATATCATGTGTCATAATTCAGATCCCAGAGCTAACTTTACATTTTTAGAGAGGACTGATGAAAATAAAACATAAAACATGGAAAAAGCATTTCTGATCGTATTACATAATAAATCTGCTGTTGTTCGGCTCTCGTCTTGATCCTCAGAGGTTGTGTCAGGTGTTTGAACAGGACTGTTGACAGAGCTCTTCACCAGTGCTGGGATCGAACCTGTGACCTCTCAGTTTCAGGACAATCCCTCTAATTAGTGCCAGGGCTTGATTAATGTCACCCCTCTGCTAGGAAACACCCTGATGTTCTAGCCGTTGAAGCAAAGACAACAAGAGGAGAGAGAGAGATGATGATGACTGGGGGTGTTTTCATGCTCTCATTGAATCTTTTTCTCTTTGTAGTGTTAATGCACTCTGTGATTGAGAGCAAATG
This sequence comes from Sebastiscus albofasciatus, assembly GCA_916701655.1. NCBI lineage: Eukaryota > Metazoa > Chordata > Actinopteri > Perciformes > Sebastidae > Sebastiscus > Sebastiscus albofasciatus. The sequence goes on from CAKAOI010051910.1 coordinate 27,334, forward strand.
TAAGTGAACCATCCGTCAATGAATTACAGACCTCTCTTCTCCTTTACTCACCTCTTCCTGATCTACCTCTGTTACTTTTACTGCTCTCTTGACATTGTTACTCTTGAATCTCTTGGTTCTTCTTTGGGGTCTGGACTTGAAGTAAGGTTTAGTAAGGTGGTGTTGCTCTTAAAGCTGAAGTAGGCCAGACTGGAGCAAATATGATTTAAAAAAAAGTTATTTTTATAAAAAGGTCGCTATACCGTGACAGTAGAACATAAAACGGGTAACCCTGAAAAAAATCATGTGCTTCTGTGTCCTCCGGTGCTCCTAACAGCATCTGCAAGATTTCACAGATCAGTGGAAAACAAGCAGTAAGAGCTGATCTGGGGTCTTCTGTCCAGCTGCTGTCTATGAGAGCCGGCTGTCAAACACTTGCAAACTCCGACCAAACGGTCAAACTAGGCAGCGCTGATCAAATATGAATCAATATCCTGTTACGTTAATGCCTATTTCTCGTCTCAAATGTTTTCAGAATCATCTTGTAGTGTACTGTTTAGCTGTAAAATGAGAAACGGCAAGTTCCGGTCACATGACCGGAGCACAGCCAATAGGAATGCTCTCTCAATAAAATGACCTGTGATTGGTCAAAGCCTCCCGTCACGGGCTAGATTTTCTAAAACCTGAAAACAGAGCCATGATGAGAAGCAGAAGTCTCAATAGCTCTCAGAACACTTGAATTACAATATGCTGAAAGGTTATTATGGAATATTTGCCCAATGATGCCAAAAATATATACTGCCTACTGCCACTTTAAATAAGTTGTTTTCTCTGCCGATTCTGGACTTGCAGTGAGGCGTTGTTGCTCTTAAATCCGTTGTTTCCTCTTTGGAGTCTGGACTTGAAGTAAGGTTTAGTAAGGTGGTGTTGCTCTTAAATCGGTTGTTTTCTCAGCAGATTCTGGACTTGCACTCAGGTTTTGTCGTTGCTCTTACAATTTGTTGTTTCTCTTTGGAGTCTGGACTTGCAGTGACATGTAAAGTGTTCTTAAATTGGTTGTTCTCTCTCTGGTGTCTGGACATACACTGAGGTATTGTTGCTCTTAAATCAGTTTTTTTCTCAGCAGATTCTGGACTTGCACTCTGGTGTTGTTGTTGCTCCTAAATACGTTGTTCTTGCTGTGGTGTCTTGACATTCAGTAAGGTGTTGTTGCTCTTAAATAAGTTGTTTCCTCTCTCGAGTCTGGACTGGCAGTAAGGTGTTAAGGTTTTTTGTTGCTCTTAAAATGGTTGTTTTCTCTGTGGAGTCTGTATTTGAAGTAAGGTGTTGTTGCTCCTAAATACATTGTGTCCTCTCAGGAGTCTGTACTTTCAGTGAGGTGTTGCTGTTGCTCTTAATGTGGTTGTTTTCTCTGTGGAGTCTGGACTCAAAGTGAGGTGTTTTTGCTCTTAAATCAGTTGTTTCCTCTCTGAAGTCTGGACATGCACTGAGGTGTTGTTCTTAAAATCTGATGTTTCTCTGTGGAGTCTGGACCTCTGGACCTCTGGAGCAAGGTGAAGTAAAGTGTTGTTGTTGCTCTTAAATACGCTGTTTCTTCTTTGGAGTCTTGACTTGAAGTAAAGTGTAGAGTTTTGTTGTTGCTCTTAAATAGGTTGTTTTCTCTGTGGAGTCTGGACTTGCAGTAAGCCACCTCTCCTCAGACCATTCTTCACTTGGACTCTGTCTTCTATCTTTTTCCCATTAAATTGATCGATTCTGACTCAACTCCTCAATAAATCCACTATACAGCTACTGACAGTCCGCAGCGTAAATGCAATCCTGGATGCTACAAGCACATCTTTCCACACATTCACACATTCCCTCTGTAGACATGCTGCATTTATATCTAATTTGCAGAACTTTCATGATTCATTTTGTACAGTGTTTCTCAGTGGTGTAAGTTCAGAAGTTGGATAAACAAGCAATAACTAATAACATCAAAAACTGTACTAGGGATGATCATAGGCTCACTGTCCTGAATGAGATGCTTTAGAGATTGAATGCCAGACTGGGCTGATCATCGGCTCTCCTGAGTTGAGAGATGGGCACCCTATCCTGGCATCAAATATTTATGTGAGTAGTTTGGTCAGAATTGATCAGATTGTGGGAAAACAAGACGAAATGCAGCCCATTTTGAAAATGCCCATAAATAACCTATAGGTTCAAGTTGTTTTTTTCACATCTTACTCTGGCTGATGGAAAGACTGTAAGCAATGGTAAAAATAATGCATTGGTGTAATTGTTAGTGAAGAAGTTTGATCAACAGAAATGAATCATCTTTAGTAGAATGGAGTTACTTTTTAAATTTGATTCTTTCACCTTTCAGAAGTGAGAAGAGTTCAAACTAAATTGTGTTTTTTTTTAACTGGTAAAAAGTGCTGCCTGAGGAGGAGCTTTAGCTTGAATTGCATCGCTTCTTTAGAGTGCATTTTTAGCTCCAGGATCTTTGTGTGCATTAAACTTGTGAAATAGCTGAGCAAATGTTTTTGCATGCAAGTGGCTTCCCAGTGTTTGATGTATTTGTTGGACTAAAATGACCCGTTCAGAGTTTCTGCAGAGTTCAATTTAAGGCTTTTATAGACCTTTTTAATACCACACAGAATCCAATTTAATACGTGTTTCACAAAACAAAAGTTCGATGGCGAAATAGCAGCAACGATAGGTTTATTCAGTACTTTATTTCAATAAAAACAACAAGTTCTAATGATACAATTCATTAAATTAAGGTGAACTGGATAAGCAGCAGAAAACGGATGGATGAAAGTCTGATGGTGCAGAATGAAACTCCATAAAATAGGATTAAACAGTCTCCTGTGCAAATAAACCACTGTTGAAACAATCCCATTTTAGTCCAGGGATCCCACTCTTTTCTAGAGATAATTTTCCAGGACTTTTTCAGTGGTGATCTAGCTGGTAAGACAGAAAGGGATCATGCCGTACACTAATATGTTTGTCTCTGATTCATTGTGTTGACCCCGGCTTCCCATTCATTATTATCTAACTCTCTCAACAATGCCCACTGCACATGTGAAACCATTGCTCCTGGCCAGAGTTGAATCACAAACCTTAAAGGTGCTCTATACGCGATCGGGAGCATTTCTATTGCCTTCGTATGGCCCTCAACATGGCAGCATCATCACAGCTGAACTGGCAGGTCGTAGTTAACGGTGCTAACAGCGCTAACAGTGAAAACCACAGCGACACTGCTGACAGACCTAACAGTGTTAACCTGAAGGGGAACCGGAGCTAGCCGGTGGGGCACACTCACATCCACTAACATGCATTAAAAGGCACACACAGCCAGCCCGGCGATGTCAACAAAGCACAAAGAAGCTCTGATTACAACACAGAGAGAGGGAGAGTGACTTCATTCTCAGCTCAGGTAGAAATTACGCCAAGCTAGCAAGGATGCCAACTTTAGCAACTGAACCAAACATGCTAACCAATTTAACTTTATCAACTGTTTGGGATCAAAACAACATTATGTAATGTCATCCAAGCTGCATGTGCTATCATGTGATGTAAAACATAACTGAGAGCAGCACATTCAAAATACTCTCGTCCAATGTTTGACCGTAAATATGATCCTGAACATAACTGAGCCCTTTCAGATGGCAATGTTATTCATCTTGGGGAGGAAAATATTGAAATAATTTTCCAGGACATTTGACTTTTTCTCTTATTTTCGACGTGTTTTCAACGACTGGAAAACGTATCAATCGTTTTCCAGGTTTTCCAGGACACGTTAGAACCCCTTGTCTCCCAACAGTTAGATATTTTTAAACTTTTTAATACCATCTCACGCCTTTTTCAATGTCTTTTTTAAAGACTTTTCTAAACCTGCATCTTGCATTATGCTGTTCAATCAGTCTGAATAGAGGCAATCACTTACAGGCCCCACAAAACAGAAATAGATCTACTGAGGTTGGCAGGACTGAAGTGAAAACAGAAATGAGACTTCTCGTTTCACCTTCTGCCTGCGAGATGGAGTCCAGTTTGTTTGTAAATTCACTGATGAGACACTGATCCGTCCCACTGCGACTAACATCGGAGCTCTTGTACCGTGCAGCCTGTTAGGAAGCTTGTAATCAAGCCACATCAGGTCAAAGTTGACGTCGGTATCATGAGCTTACAGATGCGGTTTACCATCATAATGATGGGGCAGCAGCTGCAAGGATATATGGGAGTAAAAGTTGGATGATAATTTCTGAAAGAAAGACATTGGTTGTAAGTCTTTTGGGCATATGGCCACTTTTTAAACTAGCATGAAGAGAAGCAGGAAGCATCGCCCCCTCTGTCCTTTTTCAAGTGTATTAGTGACGCAAGACACAGCTTTTCCTTACAGCATGAGTATGCCTGATTGTTTTACAATTAGTCAGCTGCTTAGCTGTGAAAACTACCTCATTCAGACATATAGAGGCTGCTCATTGTCGGTTTCAGTCACGCTTTAAAAATACATTATTTTGAAAACAAGGATGCATTGCTCTGTGTAGAACTGAAACGATTATATTGATCCGTACATCAACAGAAGTGGCATTGAGTTCCAGCAATGTGACTCCAATTGCTCTTCTCTGTTACGTCATACTGCTGACTTTCCCTAACCAACACTCTAAAACACAACGATAACCAATGTCAGGATGTCTCAGCATTTTTTACGATTGATTATTGAAGAAAATCATCTGCAGGTTCATTGTTAATAAAAATAATTTTCAGCTACGTGAAATGATATTTCCTTTCATTCTGTCTATCTATCGTTAGAAATGGAATAAAATATGAATTAATAGTTAGTATAATTAGTATGTTTTCTTTAGTGTATAACCACCTGAAAAGAATTGTTGTGTTTTCGTTACCTTAGAATGAGCCTTTTATATCACAGTACAGAGGGAGCGGGTCATTGGGTCATTGAGCTTTGGTCTTACATCGCAAACACTCATCTCGTACAGAAGGAGTAGAGATTACACAGCAACATTTCTAAAGTCGTAGAGTGTATGCCCAACTTAAGTGTGCTGGAAGTTTTGCTTAGTGTGCAGCATTTTGGAGAAATGGTCTTGATTTGGCATCAGTTGGATCTGAAGAAAAGGGGGAAGAAAAGAGGGAGACAGAGGTGAGGTAGAAAGTAGCAGAGGGAGGAAGAGGGTAATACATATTTAGAGAGAGAGAGAGAGAGAGAGAGAGACAAAGGAATAGTGGTAGACAATGAAAGATGATTAGCTCCTGTGCTGACTCAGGCGGAGGACATTGGGTCATTCATTTTACCATAAATCTATTCCGCACCATTCCGGTGCTTCAGGCCTCAGGTGAAAAACCCATTAAAGTGCATGGTGGAGAATCAAAGTGGGCCATGTTTGAATCAAAGCCAACGTTAGGGGGACTGATACGTTCTCCCCGAATCCCCACCAGGCTGCGAGGAGAGAGACTGTGCAATCATTACAGGAAATGAATGGAAAAATGGTCGCTGTTAAAGAGAAGTTTCCCTGTTGCTGAGGTAGCAGACCATTCATATTAATGTAGTCCACTAACCTTTGCTGGAGAAGCCGTGGGTGTTGCTACTTTTAGGATTTATTTGTCCATGATTATATCATCGCTTTGTAGTTTCGACACAGATTTAGTTTTCTTGTCCTGCAGGTGATACAGTTTATTAGATAATCTGCCTTCTGATTAGACACACAATCATGAAAAAACAACATTGGCATCACAAGATACTTGTTTTAGCGGTCACAAGACTAATAATTACATGATCACAAGGAGCTTACAAATAGATGAGTCCATGATTATGAGAAAACAGAATATTAAAGCTAATCCTAATTAATATGGGGAAAAACTGGGTTTTCTGGGTACCCACGAGTCTCCCCTTTACAGACATGCCCACTTTATGATAATCACATGCAGTTTTGGGGCAAGTCATAGTCAAGTCAGCACACTGACACACTGACAGCTGCTGTTGCCTGTTGGGCTTGAGTTTGCCATGTTTGTGCATATTTTGTTATGCCAAATGCAGTACCTGTGAGGGTTTCTGGACAATATTTATCTTTTTTTTTTTAGATTTTCAGCAATAAATATATCCCCCATTTGCATAAAGCAAGCATATTTGTCCACTCTCTTGTTGATACAAGTATTAAATACTGATATGCTACATTTTGAACAGATAAAATACGATTAATTTGCGATTAATCGAGATTAACTATGGACAATCATGCGATTAAATATTTGAATTGATTGACAGCCCTAATAATTAAATAAAAAAGTTCTACAGATAAGGACATTAATGTGCTTGTGTCTTATTTTTTCTTTATAACTCAGTTTAATATTTTAATAAATCAATCCCATGTGATTTAATCTTTTATGTTTTTCAACACGGTATGCTAATGAAGAATCTGTTTGACCTAAAAGGGCACTTGTGGAGTCCATGTGCTTCATCTAACCAGAGAGTATCAGTAATGAATGCAGAGGGCTCTTACTCCCTCTTCATCCACCTGCACACACACACACACACATACTGTATTTATGCAGACATGCAACATGCACAAACACACAAACACAAAATCATTCCCCATTATTCTCAAGACTGTCACTCCTTGTTGTGTGTGTCAGCCAATCAGAATCCTTCATTATGCATAGAGGTGCTGTGATTGTCTGTAATCAAAGTCTTTGTCCCTGGAAGATTCAATGTAATGGAGGTGAAGTGCCCCGAACAGCACTTTAGCATGTATGTGCTGATTAGCTCTGATTTAAATCTTCGTCACTTCAGCAACAATTTACATCAACAGAGCTCATTCATCGATTAGTAATTAACATGCAGTTAAAGGCCATGCGCTTCCGCTCCCATGCAAATCACTGTTTCTCTGCATATTTGATTCAATGTGAACAGACTATAACCACCGAAGATGTAATTAGCCAGAGAATCAATTAGCTCACATCATGTTACATGGAAAAATAAAGTATGATCATAGAAAATAATTTATTTTATATAAAATGTGCACTTTTTAGTTTCCAATTTCAATAGAGCTACAACAGAAAATGAATTGACAACTATATTGATAATTGTTCAGGTCACTTTTCAAGCAAAAATGCAAAATATTTGATGCGTTCAGGTTCTTAAATGTGATAATTTGCTGCTCTACTTTTCCTTACATTATAGTATATTGGTTCTCTTTGGATTTTGGACAAAGACAAAGCGTCTAATGATTTTGTGATGAGTGTTTTTAATTGTTTTCTGGTGTTTTACAGACCAAATGATTCATGAATTAATCAAGAAAATAATGACCAGATTAATCAATGATGTAAATAATCAGAGTTGCAGCCCGTTTTTGGCTTTTTTTTCTATCAGGTTGTGGTGTAAAATGCAATAAAGCTAAGCTGTTGAATAAAAAAAATGTCTCGATAGGATGTTCTCACAAAAATAAGGAACAAATGTCAAATTTAGGGCTGCCCCCTCTTAGTCGATTAGTCAACTAATTGGTCGTTTGAGTCGACTAAGGTTTCTTTAGTCGATTAGTCATTGTTTACATGTAGTCAGACACAAACATTGAGTTGAATTGAATAGATCGGCAAAATTGTCCGATACACGGTCCAGCTGTTTGCGTCAGTATCGGCCTGATATCCGATGTCAGTATCGGATCGGGGCATCACGAATTTATGCCGCAGTATTTTGTTACATAACTACTCACCACGGTTTCTACACTTTCTCTTCCTCAGGCATCGTCTCCCTGATCTCCCTGGCTGTCCTGTCCTACGAGCGGTACTCCACCATGATGAAGCCCACCATAGCCGACGGCAGAGACTACCGCCCGGCGTTGGGCGGGATCTGCTTCTCCTGGCTCTACTCTATTGCCTGGACTGTACCTCCGCTGCTGGGCTGGAGCAGATACGGGCCCGAGGGTCCCGGCACCACCTGCTCCGTGGACTGGAGGACCCAGACGCCAAACAATATTTCCTACATCATCTGCCTGTTCACCTTCTGCCTGGTCCTGCCGTTCTGCGTCATCCTCTACTCCTACGGCAAGCTGCTGCAAGCCATCAGACAGGTGCGACTCTGTTCCAAAGTGAGATGATTATTCTTTGTTCAGAACATAGCGGCGACTTTGTTGAGAGTTTATAAATCTCAGAGCGAGTGATTGCAAAGTACTAAAAGCACTTCGCGGTCGATTTGAGGAAAGAACGAGTATTTATAAATGCTTTAAATACACAATGCGCTCCCTTTTCTGTGACCTTAGCCAATCCACTACTGTATCAAAAGCCTCCAGTCAGTCTGGACGTTCAATCAGGGGCTGTGAAATTGACAAGAGAAATGAAGCCACGCATCATCTGATCTTAAAGAGGACCTATTGTGCTTTTGTGCTTTTCCCCCTTTCCTTTCGTGTGTTATATAGTTTTTTTCCAGTCTCACGGCAAAGCGTGTAATAGACCCGCCTGTCCACCGGAAAAAAAGAACGTTAGTAAGCTTGTTCGAGATGAACTTTGCCTCACTTGGAAAGTAGACGAGATCAGGCGGCAAGCTGCAGTCAAGTCACACAGTTTCCAGACATTTCCAGCAGCCTTCAAAGAATTTACAGGAAGTCACAGGAAAGATCTGATCTGCAGGCTACTTGTTTAGATTTTGGTAGTCAAAGGACAAAAGTCAAGGTCACTGTGACCCTTAAAAAAACACGTTTTTGGCAATAACTCAAGTCTTGAGTTAAAAGTAAAAACTTTTACACAAATGTCTAACAGGATAAAATGAAAAAGTGATGACATTTTGGACAGGCATGGATGTAAACTGCAACTTGACTGGTTGGTAGAGGCGTACTAGTTATCGATACACCAACTTTTCCTCCTTAGCCAAGTGATTTGTTGTTGTTGCAGTATTTCAACTTTTAAAATAAGTTTCACTCAGGTTATTTCAAAGTGCAAATTTAAAAAGCACATCAAATCAGGTGGATGGAAACACACTTACTGACAGAAACTGATAAATTATAAAAGCATCCTGCTGGATTTGGCTGTGGCAACTCTCTTTTTTCTTTACTTGCTGATTTTATTGGTATATTTTTCTTCAAGCCTAATTTGAAATGCAACCTTGGCTCAGAGTTTCTTCCCACTACTGTTTACAGAGAGCCAACCCGACTAATGTTACGGATCACAGTGTTAGTCCAGGCAGAGCAGTCGCATTAGCTGATTGGCATGTGCTGCTTCACTCAAGCTTCACCCTCATTCATTATAGCTCCTCGGCTACCAGATGACAAACACACCCTGTCACATTCATACAGGTGTACAGCTTGGCCACTTCTCACCAGTAAGGTATGGTCATATTTCAGTTTGATGAAATTGCCCCCTATTCGGCCTCAATAAAATGACGTGATGTCTACGCCAGGCGTTCTCAAACGTATTACTCATCTGATTTTTATTCGAGGTCAGAGATCAGGAACGATTGGTGACAAAATAACATTTAATCAACTCGCTTAACATCCGCCCTGCTCTCTCGGTAGGCTACTCGTTGTCGCAATTAATCTCTTGTGATTGGGCCAGCACAAAACTGAGGCTCAGACATTTATTATTTCTGACACTAGTTGTCAAACATTAAAACCACATTCATCTGGTGACAGGATCGCTCTGAGTGACCTCCAGCTACACTGTATATTCAACTTCACCAACAATGTATTGATCAACAGTACATTTATTTAAAAATAGAAAATGTTTTACTTCATAACTAGGGTGTCAAAGTTAACACGATAATAACACAAATTTGTTTTAACGCCACTAATTGCTTTAACGCATTAATGCAGTCGATCTTTCGGAGGTTGTAGTGGGCTCATTTTCAAAGGGGTCCCTTGACCTCTGACCTCAAGATATGTGAATGTAAATGGGTTCTATGGGTACCCACGAGTCTCCCCTTTACAGACATGCCCGCTTTATGATAATCGCATGCAGTTTGGGGCAAGTCATAGTCAAATCAACACACACTGACAGCTGTTGTTGTCTTTTGGGCTGCAGTTTGCCATGTTATGATTTGAGCATATTGTTTATGCTAAATGCAGTACCTGTGAGGGTTTCTGGACAATATTTATCATTGTTTTGTGTTGGTAATTGATTTCCAATAATAAATATATACATACATTTGCAAAAAACAAGCATATTTTCCCACTGCCATGTTGATAAAAGTATTAAATACTGATGAACATATGGATTTGCCGTTTGGTCCTGATGCGGACCTTGGTCCGGACTTTCAGAAGCCATGGTCTAAACAATGGCAAACTATGACCGGTGTATGAAAGCAATGCTACATTTTCTAGTCTGGTAGTGCGATAATGTACTAAATAAAGTGATGAAACAAGCCAGAATAATTTGCCAAACACAGTGCATCAGTGTTTCTATTAGTCGACAAATTACATCCGCCTGGTCAAAGCTGGAAAATGATAAACTCTGACCTGCAAATCAGCCGGAAAAACAGGAAATGCATGATTTTTGTTGTTAGTTTGTTTTTCAAAAGAAATGAATGGGGATATTGGTAGGACAGAAATGTAATGTAAATGTAATGATATCTGCAGATATCCTCATGCAAACATGCTGCCCCAACCTCTTTCTTACACGTTTAGCTTTTGTTGACTTTACGCTGTATGTGTTTGTTGAGGGGGGATTCTAAGCAAAAACCTTGTCACTGCTCAGACTCTTCACTCAAAGCTTTTTCTTCCAAACCTAACTCTATAAATGGTCAATACCTGTGCGTATCTCTGTCTGTGAAGTGTTGCTTCTGTTGAGTTTGGGGATGCAGTGAAACAACGTTGAGAAAACTAGGTAAGAGTAGATTAGAGGAAAGTTGCAAGTGGTACCTTCTGGTGGGTGGATTTCAAAGAGTGAAGTTAGAAGTCTGTGATTAGGGGACGGGGGAGCAGCACAGAGGTTTTGTCTACAAGCTGGTGTTAATGACAGGATTACAGACGACTGTCTTCATTACACTCTGCTGAGGCGCCTCATTAAACCTCGAGGCTACAGACCTTCACGCCCACTGTCAGCTAATGACAAGAGACAAAAGCTCTTCATTTAGCCGTGTGTGTCTGTGAACTGTACGTGTACCAGGGCTGCAGCGACAACACATTCTCACCACAATGCATTAAACACCACAGTTTGGTCAGTGCTCTTAACGCTACATTTCCTCCAGGTCCGGCGAGGGCGCCAGGGGACGCAATGCTTCACTCAACGGGTCATTTAAGCGGTGACATACCCTAATGTGGAACGCCCCTGATTGATCCCTGGTTCTCTGCTCGCCATTTCACTTCTGTTATTCCGTCTAAACAATCCACCAAAACCTATTTCTGAAAACATTTTAGGCGAGAAATAGTCTATGCCTCTGCTGAATTTTGTTTTATTGTAGAACTACATCACCTAGTTTGACAGCTTGGTCCAAGTTTTGTGGGCCAGGTGCGACGCATTGGATGGGCTCATTTCCTCATCCACACTCTATTCCAGTCGGTAGCGGCAATGCACCATAACGTTCTTTGCCAGGAGTTCAACCCCATTTGGCTGTCTTTGTATTCCTTTAAAGACAAATTATATAAATGTGGGTAACAGCAGATCTCCTCGCACAACCTCTCTTCAAAACAAGCATCTTCTTCTTCTTCTTCTTCTTCTTCTTCTTCTTCTTCCTGCTATGTGTACAGTCTGCACGGTCACAAATTTTGGGCTGCACGCGGACGTCCATTTCCCCGCGAGGGTCAGTGCGGACCCACACTAGGACGCAGAAATTATGAATTGGCCGTAAAGAGTGCCTCCGTGCGTTGGTGTCAGACGCCGAGGGGCACTGACCAAGCTGCGGTATTTGACACGTTGAAAACGTTTTGGCAGCGACCACAGATGACACCAAGAGCACACCTTCATACTGTTTCTTGTAATGTGGGGGTTTTAATTACTGAATTTTTTGGAATTATAGTGTCCAAATTCCTGGCTTTATATCTCTGTTTGTGTGTGTAAGAATGTAAATGGTCGGTGTTCTTCTTTTGCCGTCATCCTGATGATTAATTATTTATTTTACTGTATGTATTCTATGTAGCAGCTACATAGTAAACATACAGACAGTGTCTAAGAATTAGGTCTCAGTGTTTGGTTGAGCGTCACATGTCTTTTCTTAACTTTGTGTGAGATGGTTAAATGTGTTTGTTCACGGCCATGAACCACACTTTGTTCGTCTCTGTGAGCCCCGGGTGTTGACGTGTTGATGTTTGTTGGTTCATGTTCCATGCTTTCGTTGGGTCTCTGTAATGCCTGCAAGCACACTGAACTTTTATTTTGTTGCAAAAACAAGTCTTATTGTATAGAAGTCTATGAGAAAATTAACCTACTTCTCACTTTATTACCTCAGTAAACATTGTAAACATGAGTTTATGGTCTCAATCACTAGTTTCAAGTCTTCTTCAATACAGCATGATGCTCATTTAGTAAATTATGGTCCCATTTAGAGTCAAATAGACCATAAAGCAGGGGATGCTTTAGGGCGTGGCTACCTTGTGATTGACAGGTCGCTACCACGGCGTTGTCCGATCTGGGAGTTGTCCGTGTTTTCGTCTTGGAACTTTAACCCTGTCACAGTGGTTGCCTAGAAATGTCTTTTTCAGCATTTGGTTGTGCTTAGCTCCACCCTCTCGTTTCACTTCTGCTTGCAAAAAATCAAGATGGTGACGCCCACCAAAAACCAAGATAGCGACGGCCAAAATGCCGAACTTGAGGCTTCGAAACGGCAGTCCACAAACCAATGGATGATGCTGGCATGACTGTAGACTCATTATCTTGTTTCCACAAATTCTTCCCAGTTCCAGTGCATCATTTTTATAAGCTATAGATATAAATATCTGAATACAACGTTTTCTTGCTTAAGTTCATTTGAGGTTTGTGTGACAGTCAGATGAGGTCCAAAATATGAACCATTTTCAAATCACCTCAAGGGAAACTGAATGGAAAAAAGATACAGAGCGCTCTAAAAACATTCATGTGACTCAACAAATATGAAAATAACAAGTGAAAATTTCATCTTAAGATTAGTTGAAGACATGATGCACAAGATAAATTACGATCAGTGACTATGCAAGACTCCTGAAAAGATGTTCTTCTCCATTCACCTTAAGATTGATAAAACGGGTGCATTTCCTCATTTGGTGCAGATTTCAGAATGGCAGATGAATGAATTCACATCTGCTGGAAGTCGTCATGAAACGCCTTTAAGATTGAGGGAGTTAGGACAGAGAGAGAGAAAGGGACTCTTCAGACTTTTTATTTAGCTGATGATGCCTTCTGAATGAATGAAACTGAGAAACTGAGGTAAACAGAGCCAGATGTAGTGAGAAGTACATGTGGCAGGTATGCGGAAGGATTCTTGTAGGCATATTACAAAGTTTTAGGTGATAACTTTAAGTTTTGATGAATAAGTCACTAATGTTTTATAGATTATAAGTTATTATTGAAAGAACGTTTGGGTTGTTAGGCATTGATCTCGAATAGTTAAGGTTAGGCATTGACCTTGAATGGTTAAGGTTAGGCATTGACCTTGCATAGTTAAGGTTAGGCATTGACCTTGAATGGTTAAGGTTAGGCATTGACCTTGAATAATTAAGGTTAGGCATTGACCTTGCATAGTTAAGGTTAGGCATTGACCTTGAATAATTAAGGTTAGGCATTGACCTTGAATGGTTAAGTTTAGGCATTGACCTCGAATGGTTGAGGTTAGGCATTGACCTTGAATAGTTAAGGTTAGGCATTGACCTTGAATAATTAAGGTTAGGCATTGACCTCGAATGGTTAAGGTAAGATATTGATCTTGAATGGTTAAGGTTAGGATAGTTTGTCGGGCAGTGAGTCTTGTTGTGGGTTACCTTCCAGACATGACCCTGGAATAATGGTTTGTGGTATAATAACAAGTATGTTAGCCTTAAAACGTAATTGAGAATGCAGTTTAGTTGTATGGGAAAGTAATTTTTAGGAGACAGGATTGACACAGTGGAGCATTTAGTGGCTTAAAAGCAGGATATTTCCCACAGGAAACCAAAACGGAGCTAAAAGGTGGACTTAACATTCATCCGGTGGACACAAACACGACTCCAAATGAATGCTAATAAAGTCTAAAAAGCTTGGAAACTTGTTTTATGTGAGCAGAATACTAACTGCTGAGTTCGGTCCCATCTTTCTCATTTCTTTTGTTTTGTTTTTTGACCACATCAAATGAATTGCTGAGCACAATAAACAAATTACAAATTACAGTCCGTGTGCAGTTTTGGTGCTACTGGCACAGTGGGAAAGTTGAGAAAGCTGCCATATTTTTGCCGAGTTGTCAGCGAGCCTGAAGCCAAACAGATAACTATCTTTATCTCGCACATTAGTTTTCCAACTGCTTGGAGCTGCAGGTAGCTCAGTCCACAACACACAGAGCTGATTCAAATCTTCTATTCACAGCTGCTTGGCGATCCATTAAACTACATCATTACCAAACTGATAAACAATTCAACCTCATTAAAACAAACATGTTGCCAGAATCTGAAAACAAGAATCGTACAGATAACCGCTTCAGTTAATGAACTGATAACAATCCTAATCATTTTCACAGCTATGTTATGATGCGGTGATGATAAATGTTGTGTGAAGATCTTCTTCATTAACCACAATGAAATATTACTTTATGGGGAGACAGGCGAGAGGAAATGCTCAAGGTGATCAAGATTGGGATCAGGCGGGGAGTTTGTCTAATTTCTGCTGTCTGTAAATTGTTTATATGCGTGAGAGTGTATGTGTGTCGCCTGTTGTCTCTCAGCAGCCTTGGTGTAAGGTTACCTGTGGGGAAGATAATCCCTTGCCAACACAGCATGCATTTCTCTCAATTGCAGGTCGCACACACAAACCCGTAACGTCATTCCCAGAGTTCTGCAGAATGCGATTTAATCTCTGTGTGTGTGTTTATACTGTATATTGAAACCTGAAACACTGCACAAGAGAAAGAAACTGAGGGGAGAGAAGCGAGTTTCTTCAGGCTTTCACTGTGAGCTTTATTCGTTTTTATTTATTCATAACCATTTTCTTGTTATTAAAACTCTTACAGCACTTTGTTTAGCATTAATGTGCATTTTGATGCAGTAATGCATTCATCTGCATTTTTCTCTCTCTGAATTATATGATTTGTTTCCTTTATTCAAATAACCAGAGTGATTATATCTGCATCAGAGCTTGTAATACAGCAGCAACAGTTTCCTCTGCTTAATGATAAGCTTTTTCTATATTGTCTAATCAAAACCGTAAATGAACCATGTTCTGTTCACGTTTGAGAAGCACTTTTGATCCATCGCCCCGGCTGTTCTCATACGCCGTCTGTAGGTATAGCCAACCTATAAAAAGTAATGCAATGCAATTCATGAATATCCCATGAAATCCATATGTATGTAATCCACGTAATTATGAATCAAGAAGTATAAAGAGCGACAAACGGCGCATAGGGAGGAGGTTGAGGTGGATGGTGTGTGAAATAAACTTTCACCCAGGAGGCCACTGTTTGTATCTCGTGTGAAACTACAAGTCAACGTTGATTTATAGGTCACGTAACTTGCATACTTAAGTAATGCCACTTCCGTAGTTACCCAAACCACGATTTTTTCTAAGTAGTTTCTTGTGAAGATGGAAGTTTAGTTGCTGGACATTCGTCGCGTGTCACTGGACATTTGTCATTAGTATTTAAAGTCTATTTTTTATTTTTAATGCAGTTTGCAATGATAACGGTCAAATTTGTAATAATTTTTGACACAATAGGACTTTAAATTCTAGCCAACAACCGTTGATTTCGCTGACTGAAATGACGACTGTGGCGGGCGATAATTTATCAGCTAGCTGCCTAGATAATTAATGGTAACTCCAGCTTTAAAACTAGAATCCCACAATTGTCTTAGATGTGATTTATTGTTAGCATTTTCAAACAATATGTTTCACTTATACGAGATAAAAGACTCCAAGGATGAAAAACACAAAACAATATAGTTAATGATATGCTCCTTGACTTTATATGAAATGCTAGTTTACTGTTGTAGGTAGTGAACTAGTTTATACTTAACTTACTTATCAATCGATTTCTTACAGTTTTGATCTTGTGTTTTTGGTTTTGGAGAAGACACCACCCCCACACTCTTTAAAGCCCCCGAAAACTTGTTTCAGATCTTGAGTATGTCTCCAGTACAGTAAAACATTTTAGGTATTATTTATTTAGAGTTTGACACTCTAAAATTCTGCTTCTTCAGCATGGTTTGGGTGATGTTTGATCAGATTTGATTGACAATATATAAGGTAACAACTCCACAACTGGCATCATATTTTGATTCAAATATTGATAAACCTTGAGGGGTCCACTGAAATATATACAGTATTTATCACAAGAAGAAATCCAGAAATATCTTATGTGGAACAACCAAAACTGCTGCAGAAAATGTTCCTGTCTCTAATAAGAAGAAGCTTTTTAATATTGTAGAAATATTATTTGCAAATGTGTGTGGAGAGTTGTGAATGTATACAGAAATCTGTAAATGTGTCTATTCAGACTGGCAAGGCTACTGACATTTGTGATTGTGCAAATCTTTAAATGTGCATTTCTGAATGTGTATGTTCTCAAAAAACCCAAAGTAAGAAAAAGACAGATTTTGGGGATATTTACTGCCAAGATTTGCAGTTTGTATGAATATTGAGCTGTTTTACCACAAGAAATTTTGGGCTTGCTGAAAACCAGCAGCTCTGACATTATAAATGTGTTTCAGGACCCGGGTCTTCTCCCTCTGCTTGGTCAATTTAAGTTGTAGACTTTAAGATGCAGGATGGACTTTCAGCCCTCGCTTCTGCACAGAAAATGTAATGCAATTTTGTCTCCTTTGTCCTTCCCTTCAGTATGATGGACAGTCAGGCTGTCGACTTTCCACCTATTCTGGTCTTTCTACTGAAACATTGACTGCTTTTTCTATTTTGGTTGGTTTGGGACGACTACACATGGAGACTGAATTGGAAATCTGCCCTTGGAACAATCGAGCAGCCAAACAAAAGTTTTTTACTTTGAAGAGACTATATTTTAAAGGAACTGAAAAGTCATATATATACTGTATAATATGTCTTAAACACAAACTGTATATAAGAAGTGTACGTAGTCACCGTGACGTCACCCATTGGTTTATGGACTGCCGTTTTGTAGCCTCGAGTTCAGCATTTTGGACGTCGCTATCTTGGTTTTTTGCCATAAGAAGTGACACGTTAGATTTTTTTTGTACTTTTATAGCCATGTCTGCAGGACAAACATTACTAATTGCATTGTATTGTTGCTTTTCTTTAATACATTTCCTTCCTGTTACCCCTTGCTGATAGTGATAGTTTAGAAAGACCACATGATGGAGCTTGTCCTTGATCATGTGACAGTGTTTGGTGTACTATTGACCTGACCCTGTCACATGTCGTATCCTCTGCACTCAGCCGGTTCAGAGGCCTGAAATATTCTTAATACGTCCTCGACAGCCCATCCGGGTGACACAGTACCTGTCACCAGAGTTGAGAGGGTGCAGGTCGCTCAGAGTAACATGGAAGTGATGATGTAGTCCTGAATGTGGCAGCTCACGGATTGAGACCTTATGGAAACATTTAAGCCGCTCTGTGCTTTGGTAGGACAGTCAGGGCATATTTTGGGTTATACACTAATGCATCTGCTTTATAAAGTTCCATTTTTTTACTCATCACCTTTAGTCTATCTATTAGTAAATTAGAAAACACACACCAGTAAAAGTTTTAGCCTTACAAATACTTTACAATCCTACTTAAATTTTACTTTTTACATTTTTTGGA
Source organism: Sebastiscus albofasciatus (assembly GCA_916701655.1). Lineage (NCBI taxonomy): Eukaryota > Metazoa > Chordata > Actinopteri > Perciformes > Sebastidae > Sebastiscus > Sebastiscus albofasciatus. The sequence continues at coordinate 45,160 of CAKAOI010051910.1, forward strand.
CTTATCTCAAGGCAGTTTGGGATTTAAATTCATTTCATTGTGGTATGAGAACCAACCTGTGGAGACATTTTTCATGTGGTAATCCATGACGGAAAAATGTTTTTGTCACCTTACGCCGAATTCACACCACAGCAGCAGCAGAGTGTGGCCTGCAGCAAGCTGCCATGCAGGGTCTCTGAAAGCTGTGGTGGCGAAGTGTGTCCAAACTAAAAGTTGGTAAAAATTGAACTTTCAGCGGAAGTTCGGCCAGACAATACCCGCAGCCAATCAGTTAACAGTCTTGTGACTCTTACTGTATGTTACAAAGAATTTCTTCCCACTTGAAACACATGAACACGCCTCCCGGCCGCAGAAAAAGGCAAACCGCACTTTGCTGCTTGGTGAGTTCAACAATACTCAGACATCTGAGACTTGTGACCAAGATGCCACATAGCAGTCCTTTTAAAGCCAGAAAAATCACTGAATTCAAATTATCATATTCACTTTTTCTTGTTACCCACAGTGTTGTTCGCATTCTCCGCGTAGTTACGCAGGCCCGGAGTTCATTTAGGTTAACAAATAAATTACAGAAACTTAAACCAAAAACTTCAGGGATGAAGGTTATCATTTATTGTTCTCTCTCTCTCCTCTGGTGTCAGCCCACTGACCCATGATATTAGATACAATGACTACCTGTAACTTTGACATTAGATTTAAAAGATTTATATTTTCCAGCACTGATGTGTATTTGTTTGTTCTCTTCATTGGACTTTATGATATTTGAGACATATTTTATATTCAAGTTGTTTTCAAAATGAATGGAAACCAGTGAGGTAGGGAATCAAAAGTTACGGTATTCTTAAGTAATGTAAAGCACAAGTTGAAGATAAAGGGCTAAAACATCCAAATCACCATTTATGACATTTTAAAGTGGACAGTGTGTAATATTACATCGGATCTATTAATAAAGATGGAATATAATATTTATAACTTTGTTTTCATTAGTGTGAAACTAAGAATCATTGTGTTTTCGTTAGCTTAGAATGAGCCCTTCATATCTACATAGGGAGCGGGTCCTCTTCACGGATGCTTGTGAAATTGCGGTAACGTGAGCCGCAGAGTGCCAAACCGTGGTACTGCCAGCCGCCGTTTGACTTTAGTTGTAGTGTTATTATGGTAAGGATGACCTCTGAGCGAGGCGAACGACGTTACAACAGTCTTGGAAAGGGAGGAGTGAACGGAGCTGTATTCAGTTGGTTGCAATCTGCAACCACACCACTAGATGTTGCCAAATCCCACACACTGCACCTTTAAGTTGGTGTGAACGAGTAATATGAATGCCAAAGTGAGAGATGTGCCTTGATTTGAACCAGTAGACATTTTTTGTCAACTTTGTGTCTTTGTCTGTGGCTGACACTCCGCTTTATATTACACTTTACATGAAAAATGAGTAGTCATGTATAAACATATTTGGTGTCTGTTTCAGCAGCCATTAGCTACTTCCCTCAGAAGAGAGTTGGCACCAATGGCGCTGGTTATGTCACTCTGACTCTCCTCTGTTTAATTTAGATGTTTAAATCATATTGCCCATTTTTATGAATATTGAAGAGTTTCTTTATGCAATATTTATGTTGGCAGAGGAGGATGTGATTGGGTTTAAATGTCACTTGAGCATTTGCAGCTCCTGGAAATGAAAAATAGATTCGGCTCTGTTGTTGTCTGTCTCTCTGTCTGTTGATGTACCGAAAGATGGATTGATTGAATGTGTCTCTGCTCTGGCTCGGGTGTTTGGTTATAACAAGCATCTGTTTCTAGCAGAAGGAGACATTGGCAACTTATCTCCCTCTCTGGGAGTCTGTTGCGGTTTCTTTTTTCAAATTAGTTTTACTGCCGTGTAAGAGCAATAAATGAGAACTGTACTGCTCAGAACCGTTTCATAATCTGGGTTTTTTCATGCTGGAACAGTTCAGAGAGAACAAGAAGAGAACATGGTAATAAGAGAAACCAGCAGGGGGGCAGGTTCAAGACTTCCTTTGGGAGCGTTAAATTGGCTGCATCACGAGAGTCCCCTCTCTATCCGGCATGATTGAAGAACCAGGGGGGGCGGAGGCAGGGAGACTTCTGCCATTGACTCTATTGATAACTCTTCACCAGATTAAAGAGAGAACGGGAAGAGCATTGACTTTCTTGGGAAAAGTTTAGGGCTGCCCCCTCTTAGTCGACTAATCGTCCGTTTTGGTCTTAGTCGACTAAGATTTCTTTAGTTGATTAGTCAGGTTTTTTCATGCTGAATAACTTATTTCTAATAAACGTATGAGCACATCTCTGATAAACACAAGATTTAAAGTGCTGCTTTTGAGATCTGTCGATTAAATCGATTAGTGGACAAAATCGTATGAGTGTTAGTCGACTAAAACTTTCTTTGGTCGAGGACAGCCCTAGAAAAAAGTTTTCTTGTTCCCTTACAGTCTGACTATTTGATTATTTGGAGCTGGCTTGTATTGGCTTCGACATTAGCATTTAGCTGCAACAAATTGACACTGAAAACACCTTGAGATTAAAGGTGAAAAAAATCTGAGATTTTGCGAGGAAATATATAACTCTTTGAGAAGAAAAACTCAGTGTTTTTATAATTTCTGAAAAAAATCAAAATATTATGGGAAAACAAATGAATAGTTTTATGAGGAAAAGTAATCAAAATTTAAGCCATAATTTGATATAAAATGTTTATATTTTGACATAAAAGTTTAGATAACACTTTCTATCATGCCCATGTCTATAATGCATTATAATCTGCTTATAGCACTGTATAATTATAGTTATAAGCACTCATACATATTTATAATGCTTTATAACAATAATCATACCACATTATAAAGCATTTTATAATAACTTATAAGGCCAAGTATCATCATACTTCATAATTACAGGTCATTCACTGACATAGTGTATTATAATTCCCATAGTTATGATGTTATAATGCATTATAATGAGGTTTTTAGTAAGTGGTCATTGTTTGCTTTGTGTTGTTCTTGCATAGATTTAATGATATTTTTCACTTTACTGAAGCTAACTATGACCGCTAATAGTGACTTATAAATCATATTATAAAATATATTATGTATTACAACTATGGGAATCATAATACACAATAATGCTTGCAAAAATCTGAAGTTTTATTATACTACCTTGTAAGTTATTACAAAATGCTTTATAATGTGTTATTATTGTGATAAAGCATTATGAATATTTACTATACTATATATACTACTATAATTATACAGCGCTATAAGCAGAATATAATGCATTTTAAGTGTGTTTATAATGCATTATAGACATGGGCGTTATAGAAAGTGTTATTTAACAATGACCTAGTTCTCTTTTGTAGTAAACTTGTGAGTGAACAGTGTGTAATCATGTGTTAAAGTTATCTCCTTTGAACACCCATCATACCCGTCATATGATCCAACTGAAGGATGTGGGTTGTGTTTCTCTGCCCACGGGTGTTTTTTTCGCTGGGTGAGGAACTGTTTGTTTTGTGCATAAACTGGCCTCAGGTACAGCTCACACTGACAGACAACAAGTAAAAGTTCAATCTGCTGAAATTGTACCAATAAAGTATTTTTTTTTTCCTCTGGCAGGTCCGCAGCGTGAGCTCGGTGGTGACCCGCCGCAGAGAGCAGCGGGTGCTGATAATGGTCATCACCATGGTGGTGTGCTACCTGGTCTGCTGGATGCCCTACGGAGTGGCAGCTCTGCTCGCGACCTTTGGCCCCCGTGACCTTTTGACCCCGGAGGCGACCATCACGCCGTCGCTGCTGGCCAAGTTCTCCACCGTCATCAACCCTTTTATCTACGTATTCATGAACAAACAGGTGAGTCGTAGCTCTTCCTCTGGGTTCATTCGTCTCTTCGTTTCTTCTTCCATCGCTGTCTCTCTCTGTCTTCCTTCAACTAAACTGCTGTAGATCAGAGTCAACAGCAGGTTGCATCTAATTATCTGCTTTACTTTATTTATTTATTTACTTTAGACACCCAGACCTGTAATATGATATAATGCTATATGAGATTCACAGCCAGGGGAGATTAATGTAGGTGTGACCAGACCCACCACTCTCCATCTGCTGGCTCCTCATTTATACCTTCACACAGAGACGCACACAATGCAAACGCGCAAAAAAGCACACACGCACGCCCAGATAAAAGACAGAGGTGTGACATTATAATCATGGCGTGGAAGCCATAACAGCATCAACAGCCGCCCTCCGCGTGTGAAGTTGACATCGCTGACATTCAAGCGCACAGCAGGAAAAGAACATGAAACACAGAGAGGAAGTAATCTGGTTGATGCCAGCGGCCGTCCTAATTGACAGCAGAGCGAACTTCAAGGTGCTTCAGGCGGCGTTTCACCTTCAATAAATCATTACTGCGGTCATTAGAAGATTAGTTTAATTAATAACTGAAAACAGATATGAGCATCACAGGGCGGACAGCTCATGCGTGACTTCACGCTGCGTAGGACATTTTGACAAGCCTGTCCTTCTGTAAATAAAGAAACAGTACAACACAGCAGTATTTAGTTGTAGATGTAGTAGTACTCGTGAAGTTTTCTGGCGCCACGTCTCTCTAACTACCATTTCACCAAAGAAACGAATTTAATGAAAACAAAACTTGACTGACTGGAAAGAGATGAAGGGAGAAAGCAATGATTAATGTTGGAAGGAAAAAGAGAAGAAGGTAACGAAGGGGAAATCAATCGAATTAAAGAATAAAAGCAAGCAAGCAAAGAGAATGTGAAGAAAAAAGTGAGGTGGAAATGAATGAAGAGATGAAAGTTGGAGGAAGGACCAAAACGAAAATGGGAGGATGAGAGGACTAAAAAAGACAGGAAGTAAAGTTAGCTGTGGTGGGAAGAGAAGAGATGGTGAAGGAAAAAAGGAATTAGAAAGATGAAGGTAAGAGGAGGGATGATGGGAAGGAAGGAAGGAAGGAGGAAATAAAAGTGTAAGAGGAACATAAAACTAAAGAAAGAAAGAAGAAAAGAAAGAAAAAGGAGGGGAAAAGGAGAGGAAGAAAGAAAGGAAAGAAGAAAGATAAAGAAAATGAATGAGGAAAGAAGAGCAAGAATGAAAGAAAGGAAGAAGAAAAAGGAAGGAAAGACATAAGAAAGAAAGAAAGAAATATAAAAGAAAGGAATGAGGAAAGAAGAGCAAGAATGAAAGAAAGGACAGATGGATGGAGAAAAGAAAAAGGAAGAAAACGGAGAGGAAGGAAGGAAGGAACAAAGAATGAAAGAAAGGAAAGAAGGAGAAAGGAAGGAAAAAGAGAGGAACAAAGAAAGGAAGGAAGGAAGACAGAAAGAAAAGTGAAAGAGGAACAAAGAATGAAAAAAAGAAAGGGAGTAAGGAGGAAAGAATTAGGAAAGAACGAAAAGGAAGGAAGAGAGGAAAAAAGAAAGTAATGAGAAGTTGTAGAGTGAGGACGAAGCCATGTTGAATGTCAGAAAGACGGCAGCCGGAAACTGAGAAGGAAAAGTGAAAAAGAAGTGAAGGCCGATTAGATAAAGAGCAGAAGAAAGGCAGTAAAAGGAGGAATGAATCAGACGTAACGGTGAAGACGAGGCAGGTAGAGAAAGAGAAAGGTGACGAAGAAAGTTCTGTTTAATCTCCAAAAGGTAACGTAGCTTTGATTTTGATTAGCATGCGATGTTACTATCAGGGAGCGACACACTGCAGCGGTGACCTTTCCTTCTTCTCACTCTCCCTCTTTTATCTGTCTCTGTCTCGTTTTATCTGCTGCTACGTCCGTCTGTCTCCTCCCGTGGACGGCCTGTCTCTTTGGAGCTCGGGAGACATTTAACTTTGTTTGATGATGCCGGACTCGTCAGGGCGGTCTGCTGCTCCCTGAAGTTTCTCTGCATGTGTGTGATGATTAAGCTACTAACTGAACTTGCAGGGCCGCAGATAAACACGCAGGACGCCGCTGCCGCCGCCGCACTGTGTGGCACTTTCAGTCTTCAGTTCCTCCCAGCCCATAACTATGGCAACAGTGTGTTGAGGCGAGTTGAAGACTTCAAGCGCTGCGCAGATTCACGCCCCGCACCTGAGCTGTAAACGTCATCACAGGAATCACACCTTTACTGCTATGAAGGTGCCACTGCTGATAACTGTCTGTGAATGTATTAACTTCTAACATGTTTTGCAGTGTTGGAAGGTCACTGAGTACATTCACTCAAAGCACTCATTAAATTTTATGCTCCTTTATACTTTTACTACTAATATTGTACTTTTTACTCCACTATATTGATCTGGCAGCTGGTGTTACTTTACATATTAAAGGGACTGTTTGTAACTTCTTACTCGTATAAATCAATCCGGGTTGGTGTGCCATGCGCGTTTGCGTGTGGCTACGCTGTTCAGACTCAGACTCCAACACAAACTACACGGAAGCACCAAAACCGCAAAGTTCTATCTAGTGAAGCCCGTCTTGCAAAACAGTGTTGGCCGCGGTCGGAGGACGCGGGGGAGACCGTAGCCTTGGTCTCCAGGACCGGAGTCTCTACTCCTCTGCTCCTCTGCCTGCTTGCCTTCACTCACACACCGCGCTCGTTCTCACTCGCTCAGCTCGCTCCACCTCTACACGTGCATGCGCGCACACTACACACTGCAGAAGAGTTAGTTTAGCTCTGAGAATATCTAGTGAATGTACAGAAGACGTTTGTGCAGAAATAACTGCTGTAGCTCCTCCAGACCAACAGAGGTTTCCCGTGTCTTGTGAAGTGAAGGGGCTCCACAGAGAGAAACGTTATCGTCTCCGACCAAAACTCCAGTTTCTCCCCTGGCTGAGACAGGAAAAGCCAACACTAGGATCAACAGTGATTCATGGAGAGACCTTGGTCTGGTCAGCTAACATTACTGCCAAGCAGCTGAAAAATAGAGTGATATTGTGGTTTTAGCTGACGTGTGTCGCCTCACTGTTTTGAGCGATGCTCCTTCATGTCTATGTAGAGCAATCAAGAGCGAGCCCGATGCTGACTTTCGTTGACTTAATGGCCACAGGTGTCGCTGTTAACAAGCATTTCTGATTCTTACAAACAGTCCCTTTAGTTAATGCAACTTTATTTTTTAGCTTTATTTTTGGGGGATTTTAATATTTTAAAAACGTGTATGTCCTGACTTTGTCACTATGATGGTTTAATTTCAAAATAAAGGCGTGTCTTAAAGATGATGATATGTATCGATGTTTTTAAATTTGCATCAATGATATTGCAATATTGATCATTGTTTCAATATATCGTTCCAGATCCATGTATCGTTACACCCCTATTAAAATGGTAAAATTAGAGGAAAGTCTACGAATTAAACATGACCTTGTGTTTATTTTCTGGTTCCTCTCCTGTTAATTGTATTGAAGTGTATGTATTTATTTATTTTATTTTATTTATTTATTTATTCATTTTCCTTTGCCTGCTAACATTGCATTGAGTCTAAAACATATCGGTCTCTGCCTTTAATAATGCAACTATATGTAACTTCATATTATAAAATGTGAACTACCTCTGTGACCTCGGCCCTGTTTACATCGTGGCTTTTCATTGTTGCTTCCCGCCTTAGATACCATTTGTTTGCTCTGTTCAACCTTGTGGTGTTTATTTCAGCCACTATGGTGATTGACATGCAACAAGAGTGCTTTTTTTCTGACTGCAACAGGGAACATTGTGGTTACGTGATACTACTTCTGCTCCCTTTATTCTGAATTATTTGGGCTTTCTGGTGGAGCGAAGACGTGCACTGTAACAATGAATGGCAGCATGATATTAAGACTTTTGTACAGTAAAAGAAGAATGTTTCTTTATTACATCCTGTCTTTTCAGATATGTCAACTTCTCTTCTTCTTCAGACAAACCAAAAGCTTTTGTCTTTTGCAATATTTTCTCCTTTTTTCCCTCCTTTTATGTGTTTCCTGCCAGATAAAAAAAAAAAAAACGTACAAGTGTGACATTTATCACCAGGCTGGTTTTTGCTCTTTGCAGAGAGTTTACTGCAGATACACAAGCACATATTATTGCACACAAAACATGTCTGTTTGCCTTAAAGACAGATTTGGAGTGACAGGTGAGGATTTGGTCACTCCTCAGTTTTAAATCCCCATCTGTGCCTGGTTTTACCTGTAATCCCTCCTGACGGCAGCTTGTTCCTCCACTCTACTGTTGTTTCATTCTTCATTCACCTCAGACATCTCGTTCTCCTTCACACTTCCCTCACACATGTACTCTTTTTTCTTTCCCCTGAGGTTTTGCTTTCAAAAAAACAACAGCCTTTCCCCCATGCAGAGCTCTCATGTAGGATTTGAGACACTAGAAGATTTAAAACGTGTGCTAATTTTGAAAGCTGCATAATGTCCTCTGGGGTAACTCAAATTAATTGGCTCATATATGATGAATTGCCAGCCAACTGCTGAGGCACCTTAAGTTAAAAAGCACCACAAACTGGTCTCATTTGTCATATCAATCAGTGGGTGGGAACATGCTGGAGGAAACACTCTGATGATGGCATGAGATGTACTCATGTTTCATGCAGCACGCCCGTTTGATCTGCGGCGCCCTGGGGAAATGTAGTAGACTTAAAGTATACGTGTGGAAGTAGAGAGTATACTAAGTACACTACGTTTATCCAGGGGAGCACGCTGCCTGCTGGACTCCCAACACGGAGGAAGGAAGAAGGATGACAGTAGAAACGTACTTACTATTATAATCATTTAGATAATAATTAATGTGTTTACTACTATTACTACAAGACTACAAGCATTAAGTGTGACACTTTTATACTGTTCCATATGACTACTGATACCACCAGGTCCTATATTACTACAGTATTTGTACAATTACTGTTACTGTAGGTCAGGGGTCAGCAACCTGCGGCTCCTGAGCCACATGCGGCTCTTTAGCTCCTCTCCAGTGGCTCTCCGTGGATTTTTAAAAAGAAATTAGTGGAAATGAATAACTGTTTTTTTGTTTACATTTTAATTTTTATTTATCATTGTTGTAGGTGTAATGTACGACGGTACGACGGAATATTAGGGCCACATTGAGGAAAAAAAATAAATCTGAGATTTCGAGAATAAAGTCATAGGTTTACGAGAAAAAAAATCGTAGTATTATGAGAATAAAGTCATAATATTA
>CAKAOI010051910.1:54339-98350 GCA_916701655.1 Sebastiscus albofasciatus
TATATATATATATATATATACACACATTTATAGTAGTATAGTAGTAGTAATTTTGCGGGTTATTTTCTTTTTTGGCGTAAAGTTATGACTTTATTCTTATAATGTTACGATTTTTTTACTGTAAAGTTATGACTTTATTCTTGTAATATTACTACTTTTTTCTTGTAAAGTTATGACTTTATTCCCGTAATATTACAACTTTTTTCTCATAAAGTTATGACTTTATTCTCGTAATATTACGACTTTTTGTACAACTTTATTCTGGAAATCTCAGATTATTTTTTCCTCAATGTGACCCTAATACTCCGTAGTACATTTGCACTTTGGCCCTCACTGCATTACACTTATATACTATATACTTAGACTATAAACTGTGTCACCTTCATCACAATGTTCAAATGTTTTGCAGTTCCAGACAGATTTTTTTTTTTTTTGCCTAAAATGGTTCTTTTGATAGTAAAGGTTGCTGACCCCTGCTGTAGGTCGACTACCTCTTCTACCTCTGCTACTACTACCACTACTACATACACTCATGCATACTGTGCCAAAGTGCTACTACTACTACTACTACTACTACTACAAGTACTTATACTGCTACCATATACTATACTTTCTATTGCTGTTATTCTACTACTACAATCTACCAGCACCTTGCATGGTAGCTCGCTGTGCTATAAATAATATGTTGCCCTTTTGCTAATTAACTGTTACAACTACAACTATGACTGTTACTTCTTTGAGTTCTTCTACTACTAATCGGCTTTGTAACTTTGCAGACCTTTTACATGCACAAAAAATCGATATAACACACTAAAGGAAAGGGAAAAAAGCAGAAAAACATAATAGGTTCTCTTTAACTTTATCGTATTACACGGCTGTGTTGAATACTCGATTCTGATTGGTCAATCACAGCGTTCTGCAGTCTCTAATTTCTGTATAACAGACCGTTGCTATGTATAACAGACCATTGCTATGTGTAACAGACCATTGCTATGTATAACAGACCATTGCTATGTATAACAGACCATTGCTATGTATAACAGACCATTGCTATGTGTAACAGACCATTGCTATGTGTAACAGACCATTGCTATGTATAACAGACCATTGCTATGGGCACAGCTCTGATTTTGTGTCAAAATATTGATTTCTTCAGTAAGTAGGTGTGTAATAAGCGGGATAATGTACAGCTAGCTGGTCATTGTTGTGAAAGAATCGCCTTCAGGGCGATGAGAACCCTTAAGTCGCCTTACATAAAGCTTTTTTATTCATGTTGACGTATGGTGTCTTCCCTGTTTGAACTACTGGTGTCCTCTATTAATCCCATTATTACTATTGTGTAAAACTGTTTTTACTGCACTCTTAATAATGTCAGTAATCCTGTGTGTGTCTGTTTAGTTCTACAGGTGTTTCAGGGCGTTCCTTAGCTGCTCCATCCCCGAGCGAGGCTCCACCTTAAAGACATTTTCACGGCCGACCAAGACGATCCGCACCGTCCGCCCGGAGAAAGAACACCACGTATCCACTCCCGCCCCGTCCTCCGTCCTGCCCACGCCCAACTTCATCCACGAGTCCTCGCAGCAGAGAGCCAATCACGCGTCTCCAATCCCATCCCCGTCCCCATCTGCGTCGCCATCGTATCGCCACTCTGCTGCTTCACACGCCCCCGCTGCTAACGCCCCCAAACCCAAACTGATTCTGGTGGCTCACTACAGGGAATGAAAAGCAGAGAAACAACAAACAGCATGGAGCTGAAGGTTTACAGAAAGGAAAGTGGCGAGCAGGACTCTAATTTACACACAAATCCTCTTAATAGTTGAAAAAGTCAGAGTCGCAGTGGGAGCCTTAAATAGGAGCTGGGATGTTTTAATCCCAGAGTAGGTTATCATTGCTCTGTGAAGTCGGCAAACAGGGAAACACAGAAAATGACAGTCTCATCCTGTTTACCAGAGGGACTGTATATACACAGCAAGAAAATAGGGCTAAGCATTCATGTTAAGATTACACACCAAAAAAACCCACATAAATAGGTCAAGCTTTTTCAGCTCTTTGCTTGCATTGATATTTTAACTAAATAATGTTCTTTCTTAATCTGAGAAATTATTAAGGAACAAATTGGAGAAGCACAGCGTCCTTTGGCGGAGATTTTCATAAATTGTTTGGTTGTTTTTTTTTGTTTCGTAAACGGGGCAATGAGATATTTTGTCGGCTCAAAGCGTGTAGCTACCGTTAGCAGGATTATTCTTTCTTTTTTCGCCGATAATTCGGTTGAAGAACGGGGTAAGCGTTTGTTTTTTTTCTGACCCCATTTCCATGCCTGATGTTTGAGGATTTGATACAGAGTATTAAAAATGTGTTTAACAATTTTATGTAATTTAGAACTGAGGTTTTTTTATTATGCCTTTATGTACACTTTGCTGGGACTGTTATGAAAGCCATTAAAAGGGACATTTCACCAGGTTATGAGGGACACGCGAAGAGATTTCACTGTTTTTTGAATTATCTTGATGTTTCTGAATCCGCTGTTTCGCTTTTTGTTTTGTGGAAACGTGCTTTTGTTTTGTCTCCCGATGTATTTTCATTTGCTCATGTAACATAAATTAAATCATGTCACAAACAGATTTGACTCTCTTGATTGTTTTCTATTTACTTCACTTTTAAAGTGTGTGTCGGTGTGTCTATGTGTGTGCGTCTTTCCTCATAAACTGGAGCTCTTCTTCCTCCACACGTTGATTAATCCATGAATTATTAACGCGGGCATTATTTACGGGGAGGGAAACAGATTAACGTTCTACATTACAGCCTTCGTGTCGGTGCAAAACAAACAGCATTTGGAGCGTTAGAGTAGAATATTACAACTAACGGCCATGAATGAATGATGAGCTGTGGGCTGCACACATACACACACACACACACATACACACACACTCACACAGAGGCAAAACGTCAATAATACGTGTCTCGCTGCACGTCTGCTCAGAGTAAACTTTTGGGTGAAGTATTTATCTTTTGGGTACATGAGTCCTGTAGGATTTAAAAGTGGGTGCTCCTGCAGAGGCCTTGGTGAACTTGAATACAAGGTGGTGGTTTTCACAGCAGAATAAAGTTTAGAAACGTCTATAAAACCTCTCCTCTGTCTATCCACATGCTCAGTGGAGTCCAAAAAGTTAGATTTTTTTGCCAATATTTAGGTGCATACACTGCTTCTGTCTCAAACATCAACAGCTTTTCATTTAAATACCAATAACTGACTGATTCAGTGCTCCAGTGAGGTCATTTTGGGTGGACTTTAGGCCACGTTCACGTTGAGTTGGTCGTTTGAGGGTTAAAAATATTGTGCACTGACAACATAAAACTATCCATTTAATTTGAGTTTAATCACCTTTAACGACAGACTTTGACTGACAAGAGGCTTCAGCATTTGCTTGAGTTTTAGTTTCTCGTGTTGGGTACAGATAACCCGATGAAATGGTATAGGAATCCAGGAAATCCAGGGTGAGCAAAAGATCCGAGAGTTCACAAAACACATTCGTCACATACTGACGCTTTGTTGGACCACTTTTCGGTCGCAGTAAACATGCTTAACTTTGTGAATTAAACAAAAACACTTGCTTGGGTTTAGGCAACAAAACCACATAGTTAAGTTTAGGAAAAAAACAACATGACAGAGCTTAAAATTACTACATTTGTAGAGTGAAAATGTGACTTGGCGTTGTGAACGCGGAACACCAATGAACAGCTGATTGTAAAGTGAAAGTGAAGCGTGACGCACTGGACACAAACAGCGGTCTCCTGGATGAATGCCATGTATTTGTTCAACCCATCCTGCCCGCCCTGGTCACCATAGCACTTTCCCCGAGCATTTAATATTGACATGGATGGATTTACATTGTAGTTAATGTAAAGCCCGGTGCATCTCTCATAAAGGGTGCCTTGTGTGGCGGTATCGAACGCCGATGACCGTGACAAAGTGTCTTCATTTAACGCCGTGGGAATGAGAACGGCTGATTTACAACACAGGATTTTACTGTGGAAAGAACACTTTTATGTTCTATCTTGACAATCAGTGAAGGAGGTAAACAGTAGAACTACCTGTTCCCATTATGTAGCCTACGCTTGCGTGTATATCACTTTTTATTGTCATTTATTTTTGTGATATTTTTCTAAATTATGTTAGCTTAGTTTTCTTTTCTTTTTTCATTTTTCATTATCTGGATTTTTGTGTGCAAATAAAACAAAATACAATAAAACGCAGTGCTGAAGTCAGGCCAGAAATGTATTTTTAGTACTGTATGCTATTTGGGTGAACCAACCCTTTCATGGCATTTCTCTTACGTTTTATACAAACAGGCCCTGACCTTTATCACCATGAATATAATCTCTCAGAACAAGGCTACTTTGTGCATGCTTGTATGTGTGTGTCTAAACCATGCAGCCACGGCCTCATCGCGTGCACAGATTATGTAATCAAACAGATGAACTGTTGTACATCGTCTGCTTATCTGTTCCAGACATCCAAACACTAGCCTTTATGTGATATTGTGATATTGTATAATAAATTGTTGCTCTGTTGTGATGGGAGCTCAGGACACAGTGTTCACATTTTAATCAAATTATACTGAGAAATTGCATGCAAGTAGCAGGACGAACACTGGTCAGCTCCAACTGTCATGTTTTTTATTTTAATTGGGGATCATCCATGTTTAACTAATTAACAGACACTTTTTTTGCACTGGACTTTTGGACCCCTACTGCTCTTTAATTACATGATCCCCAAAAAATCCTCAGAGCACCACACTGAAGTCCGTGCAGCAGCATACTAAAGAAAAATGAAGAAATTGGATCAGTATCACATTATAATGTGAGAAGTTTATTGTTATAACAAGATGTTATTCACATTATAACAAGATATTTTCACGTTATTACGCAATAATCACTTATCATGATATAAAAAGAAACTTTTCTTGTTATAGCATGATAACTTATTGTTATAACATGAAACGTTTCTTGAAATATTAACGCTATATTATACGTTATATTATGTTATTACGTGATAAATTTGTATACTTATTAATTTTAGCGTGATCATGTTTTAACAATATAAGTGATGATCACATAACATGATAACTTAGTATATTGTTATAACGTGAAATGTTTCACGTATTAACGTGATAACTTATATTGTTATCATGCGAAACCTTTCATGTTATAACAATTTAAGTGATAATCACATCATAACGTGAAACATTTTATGTTATAACAGTAAATTATCACGTTTTAACATGAAACGTTTAATGTTATAACAAGATAAACAGGATATTGTTCTACGTGATAAGTTTCTTGTTATAACGTAATAAGTTTGTATTATGTAATAACGTGAAAATATCTTGTTATAACGTGGAAAAGCTCTTGTTCTAACGACAAACTTTTCACATTATAATGTGATACAGATCAGTTTTTTTTGTGTCGCAGCAATACGCTTCCATAGTCCTGTAATCTCGTTTCCTCAGTGTTCGTGTGTCTGGTTTAGTATACTCAGAATTGTTCTGTATGTGTGTCCTCACTTTTGTATTTACAGATTTGTGTGTTTTTGAAGAACAGCCAAGTTTAATTTTTGCAGAAAATGATTCATCACCCATCCTTGGGACCTCGTTCCGCCTGAGAGATCCAGTTGATGAGGTACAGTAACACATGATGGGTTCAGAGCAGGATAATTATCAGCATGGCAAAGAAAGTTTGCAGTGTTACCGTCCACTGAGATAGCCTCCATAAAGAGAAACTTCTCAACTGGGTAGTTTTATACTGTCTAATATTATCAGGTCATGATATTTAATGCAGGCAGTCGTCCCCCAAAGGCACATTTTTTGCCGCAGGGCCCAAAATCAGATTAACTTGGCCATATTTTCACCTTTTGAGCAAAAGTTTGAGCAGCACTAATTATTACTATACTGTAACATCTGAGAGAAAAAATAAGAGCCCTTTTTTATGATAATAATTGATAAAGCTCATTCATTTCACTCCCAGGACTATTAATTTGACTACAAGTATTACAACAAACATTTATCTAGCTCATTTATCAGAAAGGATAAATGAGCTAATTTCCATGCTGCGTCCCTTTGTTGCCAGAAAACACTTAGCAAAGCAGAAACAACAGGAAAACACCTCCATTATTAAGAATTGATTGTTTGACATGTCCTTAGTGTGTCCCTCCTCTGACTTAGTTATAATTGGATTGAGCAGAAACGTCCTCTCGCCTCATCGCTGTTTCATTTGTAACTGGACCAGATCCAATCCTACTGGGAGTCGTATTGGAAAAGTGAGCGTTCATCTCCACTAAAATCACTACATGCATCCTCATTAGCAGCTTGAGAAAAAGAGGGAGTTTCAATTTGGTTTTATAATGTGCACAATGTGCAGTTGAGTCAAGCGAGTGAAACTGTTTGTTGGGAAGAAGTGGCGAAATAGGCCAGTTTTGGCTTTTATTAGGGGAAATGTGCAATATTCTTGAGAGTATACTATGTTCTAGTGAATCTGTGTGTGTTACTGAATGTTAACTATAGTTTACGGATATATTGTGGGTATATGGAGGGGCTGTGTGCTGCAACGTCACCTGTGTTCTCTCAAACGCCAAAGACTAATTTCTCCTAAGAAACACAATAAAGCCTTTTTTTTTTAATCTTATCTTATCTTAACTAATATTACTGTTGCGTTTTATATACTTATAAATAAAAATATACAAAAAAATCAAACTGCAAACAAGGCCAATTATGCTCTTTGAATTTTATTTTTAATTCATTAAAGTTTTCTATTTCTGACTGGGTGTCATTTTTGCAGCCCGTTCGCACAAGAAGGCGTATAAATGCCACGATAATGCACAAGGCATTTAACGTGCAATAAGTACGCCATTCTTGATTTCCGCGTGTCTTTTGTATGCCATGTATCCTGTATTGACTGCAATGTAAACACTTCCGCGTATAAATGCTACGGTATGAGTTATTGATGTAGTATAAAAAGCAAGAAAGACCACTTATGGTGGGTGGGAAGGTGCATGTGCCAAACTTTAAATCAGGAGACCAGTGTTCGAGACCGTTTTTGTAAGTTACGTTAGTGACGATTGTCACATGTTTTTTGTTGACGTTTGTGATGAGTTTTCCGTAGTTGTTTCTGTACGTGTATTACTTAGTTTACTTACTTATTTTAAGACCAACCATGATGTTTTCCCTTACCCTAACTAAGTGGTTTTCTTTCCTGAACCTAAATTAACGTTTTGCGTGGCGTACAAATGACACGCGGAATGTCCATGCAATGTCGTGGTATTTATATGCCTTCCCGTGAGACTGGGTTGCATTTTTGAGTTAGTTTCCAGTTCTTACAGGCTAATACATCCACAGGGACAATACACTAAGTTCATACAGCTTATTTAAGAGAAGTATTTGTCCCATAACTGTATAAAATCATTGCCTGTCTTGTGGAGCAGTTCTTCCAGTAGAAGAGGTTGAATAAAGGTGGATGATGCAACACATCTTCTGTTTTTCATCCTGTAATTTAAGCATTTCGGTGTGATCTGACCTTTAAACAGTTTCAACTTGCAAAAGTTCCCACTTCAGTTCAGTAAATTATTGTATTTTAATGAGACCTTTTGAATCTTTTCGTGTATTTTTTCTTCTTTTAAACAGACTCATTCCTTTGAGGTCCACCACTTCATTGAGGTCAGGTGAGCTGCAGTGTAATCAGCCAGGTGCTCGTTGTGTGGCAGCTGCAGCTAGTTTGGCTGATTGGACTCCATCGAGTGGGTTGAATATGAAGAGGCATGAGACTGAGTTTGATTCAGCTTTTTTATTCTCTTTTCTTCTTTTTCATCTCCTCTGTCATGAAATACTGAAATGTGATATATATCCAGGTGAAAAGACAAATGAAGTCACTGAAATGACCATTTACATTTACCTTTTTGTTGATTGATTCTACCCTGTTGCTGATGTTAATGGTATACTCCAAAAAGTATTTAAGCCCAGGTTTGAGGCAGTGTTTGCATTTTGACTGTGGGCAGGGGAACTCTAACATCTTGATTTGAAGATTTTCTTTCTGTGTTTGAATGACACTATGTTTGCTTGAACAGACCTGAGTCAATGAACCAAATCCACTTTGAAACCTGAGAATAGTGTGCTGCCACCATGTCAGCCTTTTGAGAAAAGCCAAACCTTAGAATTACTACAACCAGAATTAAGACTCCTTCATTTTCCCACAATGACAACTCGGTTTAAAGATTACAGAGAATCTGCAGTGGTCTGTTTAAAAATTGGACAAGTCAGCCACAGAACTATGGGATTATGTCTACATGTTTGCTGGGGTTGTAACCTGCATAAATGATTGTCTAGTTTAAGTTTATAAATTAACTGAGTAATATAGAGATTAAACCATAAATGCTGACTGTCATGGTGATCACAGCCTATAAAGTGTTTTTATAATCAACCCTGTCGTGCAGAAGAACATAATTATTGGGGAGAGACAGTACAAGCGGAATAGACTGGCCTGGTTTTTATTAAATTGAGATCTGATCTAATGCATCTGCATCCTCTAAATCACATTTTGAATTAAGCACACTGAACGTCCCTGTTAATTTAGTTTGCATCCATGAAAATTGTTTGGAAAAAAAAGCAGTGTTCTATACAACACGTCACGCATCCGTTGGGTTGGCATCACGCCCCCCTGGTGTCGCTTTATTTTCTGCATCAGAATCATTATAGTTAGGTTTAGGAAAGGACTACATAGTTAGGCTTAAAACTACTACGTTTGTATCGTGAAAATGATTGTAACAATCAGTTGATTGTAACGTGACGCACGGAACACGAACAGCGGTCTCCTGGATGAAAGCCTCGTTTGTCCAGACAACTTCCGACCTCCAAGCGTTCCAGGTGCACAACGTCAAACCCAAACAAAAACCATAGCTTACTGTGACAAACTGATGTTTGTTTGTGTACACACAATTGAACTCCCAGCAGTGCAACTTCCACATTTTTCTGGAATGTTTAACATTTTACCGAATAATTATTGTGCAGAGAAACTAACTTTCACGGATTGCTTACCGTAACCAGTTACCTAATAACATGGCAAAATGTTTTGACATCAATTTATATGCAGAACAGGTTTCACTATATGATAGTATGTGTCATTTGAATTAAATACAGGTAAATATACTTAATGTAGCCTTTTAGTTGTTTATCATTTATAATGTACGCTTCCATTCTTGTGTGACGTCAGACCGCGACTGCTTATTCGTGTAGTCGTTCCGTTGTACCTTTCCTGGAAGGAGGACGTCATTTTTTGAGTTCAGAATTCTCTGGAACGCAGCATTAAGCCTCGGTTGTACTTCCAAACGGAGGCGTACACAGACAGCATGGAGGCATAGTAGTACTGTTCATAATGTCCGCTTGGAAGCCACTTTCCACACATGCGCAGTAGATCACTATGCTACCACTCGTAGTGGCCACGCGAAGTCCGAACAAGTCCACGCGGTCACAACAAATTGGCAGTACGTGGATGTCCCCACACAGTCTACACATACACCCTCTGATGATGAAATGTATGTCACATGGACCCTTTTATACATACAGTTGCAGAAATGAATGAAATGAATCTCTCTGTGTGTGATTTTTGCTTATTTGAAACTCTTTCCATTGCGGTCCACTACTTAATTGAGGCCAGGTGAGCTGCAGTGTAATCAGCCAGGTGCTCATTGTGTGGCAGCTGCAGCTAGTTTGACTGATTGGACTCCACTGAGTGGGTTGAAAAGTGGGAGAAAATGGAGAAATTTGAGGAGCTTTGAGCATTTCGGTTTCCGCGAGGGGGTAAACTTATATGGAATATAAAGATCCAAACATTTCCTCGTCACGATTCCAAGTCAGCTCATGTCCTTGTGACCGTCCTCGCGGAAAGTATAACAGAGGCTTTATAGCGTGACTACCAGTCAGTAAAGACCAACCACACTTTCAGATCTCACTTAGTTTGTACTACTTGATCCATTAAGCCACAGCACCACCTCACACACAAGGCTAGAGACCTACTGATGAATGACACTTCATTCAGTGTCATTTCCTATAAACTCCTAGTCGATATTGAGAAGCTGAGATGAGACAACCGAAACCCCAAAAGAACACTGATCACACACTCCTCCAATAGCTGCTGATTGGGAATCCATCACAAAGCCACGGCTCACTCAGGCAGAACTGCAATTAAAATGTGTGGTTTATGTTTTCAGGGTAGAGAATTGATTCCTCAATATCCCGAGCGCATTAGCTCTTGATGGGGAAGCGGGATTATGGATGCTTAAAATCTGCCAAAAGTAAGTGATTAATGGGGCTATTTATGGTAAAATTATTTTAAAAAACAAATTAATACACATCAAACTGTGTATATAACGGTGAGAGAGAGGGAAAGGAAACTGCTGAGCGACAGTGATATTGAGAAAAGGAGAGAGAGGACAAAGATAAAAATGGATAAACACTTATTTGAGCTTTTAATTATTTACTCAAGCTTTAATTATTCAGGGAAATCTCTTTAGCAAAAGAGACCTGAGAGAAAATTACATTAATCCCAGAGTGTGATAGCTTGTCTGCACCATCTTTTGGTTTATGGGTAGTGGCAGCAGCATGAGCATTTATCTCTATAATCCAGTCCAGATAACATAGTGGATTGTGTAATATGAACATGCACCGTGCTTGAACATGGTGTTTATTATGGCCAATCGTGACTAGCACAGAAGTCCAGTGCAAAGAACCACTTGGGTTCAGATCAAGCAGGCTGTTCCTCCCACTGTCAGCTGTTGCACCGCCCTGTTTGTCAAGACGTTCGTCTGCGAGCTCCACTCCCAGGTCTGGCTTCCAGAACCAATGCTATACATGGAGGTGAGCCCAACTATATCTAGCTGATACCATTCCACCTTCCCCGCCAGAGAGGTGACATCCCACATCCCTAGAGACAGTCTGAAATGCCAGGTGTCAGCATGTTGAGGTCCCTGCCTTTGCCTGCCGCCTGGCTCACAATGCTCCCGACCCCAATGCATGTCCCTGCGAGTGGTAGATCCACATGGCGACGGCTCCATGTGTCAATGCCCGGCCACCAAATGCTCGTCGGCTCCCTCCCTCCCAGGTCTGCCTTCCAGAGCCAAAGCTATACATGGAGATGAGCCCATCTATATCTAGTTGATATCACTCCATCTCCAGCTCCTTCCCCGCCAGAGAGGTGACGTTCCATGTCCTTAGAGCCAGTC
This sequence comes from Sebastiscus albofasciatus, assembly GCA_916701655.1. Taxonomy (NCBI): domain Eukaryota; kingdom Metazoa; phylum Chordata; class Actinopteri; order Perciformes; family Sebastidae; genus Sebastiscus; species Sebastiscus albofasciatus. The sequence goes on from CAKAOI010051910.1 coordinate 65,606, forward strand.
GGAAATGCCAGGTGGCTCATAATGCACCCGACCCCAATGCATGTCACTGCGAGTGGTAGACCCACATGGTGACGGCTCCATGTAGATTTTACAGGCTGTGCCCAGTCGAGCACCATGTGTCAAGGCCCGGCCACCAAATGCTCAGTGGCGAGCTTCCCTCCCAGGTCTGACTCCAGAAGGGGGCCACGGTTTCCCTCACAGCGAAGTGCTACAACTCCTTTCTGACCGATTCATATAGGGTCAGTGAATCGCTCATAGCTGTATGACTCAAATGATCTCTCCCTGGTGAGTGTGGTGGAGGGTGGGCGCTGACCTGAAACAAATAAAACACATAATAGAGTTGTTTTAACATTTAAGTATTGTTCTGTTGCAAGGCTTCCTTGAATAAAGGTGCAAATGTCACATTGCCATTACCACTTGGCCTGGAAGTGGAGGCCACAGGCTCGGGAAGGAAGATTTCCCTCTATCTGCAAAATCAACATCATAGCAATAGAAGCAATTGATTAATTTTGGGATAGAAAGCACTTGAAGCAGTTAATTAGTCCAATGTGCAGACCACCATCATTAGCAAGTAAGTAAATATACATCAATTACAGCCAAGTGTCCACAATCAACATCTGTGTTAGAAAGGGCAAATTGAAAACTGCATACAATTGGTAGCAAAGGACTAAAGTGTATACCCCCAAAGCTCTTTCTGAGCATACAGGCACTGTCTCGTCATCTAGGGCTGAGAAAATAAGACATATAAATGGTCTATTTAATCAGCATCATGATCAGCAACCACAGATGACAGGCCAGAGTAATTTGGCATCTGTGAACTTCACTTTAAGAAACCTCGTCCCGTCCTCAAATTTGGTGCCCGGCCACATTCACCTCTTGATATGGGATGCCGGTGACATTTCCCAGCTGTGGAGTTTCGCCAGAATCTTGTCATCCGTCGTGTAGACCAGTAAGTGAAGGAAGGACAGCGCCTCCTCGCTGTTATTGAGTTTACGGGCCTTCACGCTGCTGCTCCCGATCTTGAACCCCTCCAACAGCTGCTGCTTGACTTTCTCCTCGCTCATTGTCAACTCGTATTTTTTTGGTGCCGTCACCCAGGACGCCACAAAGAAGCCTTACTTTGTTCATGAGTTAAGTTGTACACACTTTCACCTGTCACAACAGTTAATACTTTCCTTAATTCATAAGCGTTAATTACTTTCGTTGCCGTTTGTCCATTCTTTGTAGTAGCTGCCATCCGGGTTAATTTACCGCTTGGTCCGTGATTGCTTGAAAAAGTTGTTTGGAGTTCTTTAAAGCACAAAAACTGTCCCACAAACACTGAAGCAGTGTTGGGGGACACTTAAGCACCAATATAAAACAACAAAACCTACTTTAACAGTTCATAAATGTTGAAATCTCAAGCAAAAAACACTCTCTGGCGTCCTCTCATCAGCAGTGCGCATGTGCGGACATCAGAGTGGTATTGCCGTATATATATGACAGATTACTTTCACTATTACCTCTGTATGAGACATTGTGTAAGTGGGTGGTAGCAGCGACACCAATGTCTCCCCATCAACTGTAGAGAAAGTAAATACATGTTACTGAAGGTCTGATGAGACACCCCCCTCATTATTGCAGAGAGCCAGCTCTTAATTTAATTTTTTTCCCCTGTTGGCTGCAAACAATGTCAAAGAGATTTCATTGTGCTTCTGTATGCTGATATCATCCTACAACAGAGACTGATATAAGCACTACAGCCTTGTTGTGCTTATGATATAGAAAAGTAAGCCTACTTACCACTTTGAATTATGTTTTTATATTTATTTTTCATTTGTCTGCTTCACACGGCCGGGATTGCAGCTGAAAGAATAAGGCTAAAATTGTTACACATGCCAAAAGAATACATATGAGAAACACATTAATTTAATGGAATACTCAAATGCAATTATAGTCGGATCTACTTGTGCCCTAGATGGGGCGATGTCATAATATAAGCCTATTAACATACACATTAACACAGTCGACGATTTTGTGCCAGCTGTCCTTCCTACATTTGGAAGCTGCAACTGTGTGTCTTTTAGTCTGGATTATGCGTTTAACTTCTTCGTATTTGTCTAATATTATAGTTTGCTATAAAAAAAAGGACATTAAAACTAATACTCTGAATAATTACCTAATTCCAGCACCAATTCTTTGAAGAAAAACACAAGACAAAAGGCCTCATCAGAGATACAACACTATATCTAGAATTTTCTGCTTGGATCTGCAGACTTCCGGCTAGCTTAAGGGCTTTATCACATAACAAAGTCAAACAGTCTCTAACAAAAGAAAACTCCACTATATAATTAAAACTATTTAAAAAATGAAAATCGAAGTTTAGGAGAAAGAACAAGGTAATGCAATGAGCTCGGAAAACACACAAACCATCAGAACTAAACCGGTTACAGAAATTGACTTGCAAATTAGGAGTCAGAGCCGCAATTTCTTGATGTATTTCAGCACTAATTTACAATTCCAAGACGGTAGGACTCTTCAGAGATACAACACACTGGGAATCCACTGGCAATCTGCAAATCTCCAGCTTCTATACAGGCTTTACGATAACAGAAGTGACAGACTGGTTACTCCATTTAAATATTATCCACCTTATGGCAAGGCCTGAGGAAAGCTCAAACATGCCTCAGAGAATTCCACTATGCATTAATATAAATGGGACAGACTGGTTACTTCTCCGTCATTATTAATCTACTTCAAGGCTAAAATATATAATGATTTCATACAGGGGAAAGACTCTCAGGACGGAGCTAATTCTACTATACAATACAATCACTTTCAGAAAACAGGAAAAATGTACTATACAGACTACAATACAACCTGCTAGTACACCCTTAAACACACACAAACAACAATTCAGGCCATATGTATCAAAACAGCAAAAAAAAAATCTTAAAAATACGCTGTTTGTAGCTATAGCATACCTACGAAAAGTAATGCGCTATAATTCGTCACATCCCATGAAATCAATTTGTATGTAATCCACGTAATCTTGAACCAGAAAGTGTAAAGCGTGACATGGGAGGAGGTTGGGCTGGGTGGGTCCAAAAACACCAGACCTTTTAGCCCAGGAGACCGCTGTCGGAGTCCAGCTCGTTCTCATTCCCAGGGTTTCAAATAGCGAGGCTTTGTCACGGATGTCTGCGTTCGGTAGCGCCGCACAAAGCACCCTTTAGTGTCAGTTTAAAACACACCTTCATAACTTCTGTACTTGAAGCTGAAATAAGTGAGATTGGAGCAAATATGATTAAAAAAGTCATTTTTATAAAACGGTCGCTATATCTTGACAGTAGCACATGAAACAGGTTACCTGAAAAAATCATGTGCCTCTGTGAAACAACCAGTCAGAGCTGATCTGAAGTCCGCTGACCAGCTGCCGTCTATGAGAGTCAATCCCTCGCGAACTCCGACCAAACGGTCAAACAAATATGAATCAATATTATGTTACGTTAATGCCTATTTCTCACCTCAAATGTTTTCAGAATCATCTTGTAGTGTACTGTTTAGCTGTAAAATGAGAAAGACGCAGCAGCCATTGTGAAATCTCGTGAAGGAACACATTACCAGAGCACAGCCAATAGGAACGCTCTCTCAATGAAATGACCTGTGATTGGTCAAAGTCTCTCGTCACGGGCTAGATTTTTTAAAGCCTGAAAACAGAGCCATGAGGAGGAGCAGAAGTCTAGTTATCTCTCAGAACACTTGAATTACAATATGCTGAAAGGTTATTATGGAATTTCTGCACAATGATGCCAAAAATATATACTGCCTACTGCCACTTTAAGTTACGCCACTTCCGGAGTTAATTTAACCCAAACTTAGATCTTTCCCTAAGCCTAACCAAGTAGTTTTGTTTCCTAAACCTAACCAAGTTGTTTTCTGTGGAGACAGAAGTTTATTTTGAGGAGACTGGATGCATGTAACAAGAGGAAATAAACCCGTGTTGCTGGACCTTCGTAGGGAAACGCCCGAAAATGAGGAACAACTTTTTGTGAGATATCATACGAACTGTTGTATGAGGATACATTGCCTGGGTCTATGGATGATCTGGACTGATCTAAATTTGCTCATATACTAATATTCAGAATCACTTGCAAACTCTGTCTTTTCTATGGCAATATGACTCTTGTCCACTAGTTGTAAAAGAGCCATATAGGTGGAGTGATTTTTTTTTTTTTAATCCATACTGGTGTTTGTACAGTATTTTATACAATACCGGTTTCCATGGACATTGCAAAAATATGGATAAACAATGGTTTCATAATTGAGCTTGTTACCTCCTTATCAGCTACACTATCATTACCAATGTTAATAGAAATGGAAACTCCCACATTAACAAAGGCTTCATTGATCTTGCAAAGCTACATGAAAGGGATTTGTGATGGATGTTTTCCCATCCGAAAAACTAGAGGAAATCTTGTGGATGCTTTTTCTTATGTATTCATAATTTTCTTTGATATTACTTACAGATTTCTTGAACTAATCACTGGAAAAACTTATTTTTTTGCTGCTCTAAGGAGATTTTCCAAACCAATAGTAAACCAAGCATTATTATCTTTATCTAATCTTTTTGAGCTACTAAACACAGTCTGCTCAGAATTGAGGGAAAGATCAGATGCATTCACAAAGTTATGTTTATGTATGAAAACTGAAACACCACGTTCCCTTACAAGGTGAACAGAGATATAATTCCTTAGTTTCTTCAGTAAGCCACGTTTCCGTTAAACAAACTACTACGACTAAAGTAGTTTTGTATTCTGTAATTACTTTTCTGTCTCGCTGTCCCATCCTGCCTCTTTGTTTTGTTGCGGCTCTGTGCTGCTCATCTGTAATCACAGCTGTGAGATGAGGTTTTTGCTGTAAACAAGACTTTAAACACACAAACACATGCACATACATATTCATGCACATTCACTCATTTTGTGTCTGTCATTTTATTCTTAGGGGGGAGCTCTGAATGAGCTCCCAGAGGAAATGTCAAAGGGCACGTTGAGTAATGAGAGTATTCATCACAGCAAATTACACTCAAACACACACACACACACACACACCTGGGCACACACACACAGACGCACATGCAACGTGAGCAAAGAGTCACGTGGCACTTGTTTATTGTTCTGCCATTCACTTCCTTCCATCATCCCTCTCTTTTGTCCTTCTACATCCTGAGGCTGACCACGACGCTGAAGACAAATGCGGCTGGTAGTCCTCACCTCATAAAAACAACCGCACCAACATCCTTGACCTCTCCGGGTCTGAATGTGGACGCTCCCTCTCTTCTTTGCTATATTTACTTGTGTAAGGGTCATGTAACACTGTGTGGCGTGGATACACAGAAACAGTGTGGAAACAAAAGATATGCTTCCAGGAATGCAGATATATATATGAAAAGGGGGAGAAAAATAGAAAAGCATCAGTGCTGCTGGAAAAGCACATTATAATGAAAAAAAGGCAGGAAAGCTTCCAGAAATGAAAATGCATAAATATTTATTGCCTTCCTGGAAACCTTTTGCGACTGTGTGGTCTCTCACAGGTGAGTGTCTTCCATTTTGTGACATTTTAGCTGTCCAGTTCACGTTCACATTATTTAGGGCCACTGCATACATTTCTCATTTCACAGAAAATAACACAATTGATATTGAGCGTATCGCTGGTTAGATGCTTACCGGCTGTGAACATCTTGGCAAACAAACAACGAGCCGAGCTCTGCTGGACTGTGACGGATCCTGTGGGGAAAAATATGGGACTAATTGTGCCTCTTCTCACGTACAGTAGGTCGTAGAAGATTCTTCCTCACTGGACATCAGTGAGATGTGGGAGATTTTTAGGGTGTCCGGTATTGTCTTCTGCTCTTCTTTTGCTGGGAATATGGATTGGAGCAGTCATTTCCACACGATGAAACGCACAAATATTGTTTGATGGCACACATTGCTGCAACAAAGTGAACCTGTTATGAAACAAGCTGAGCTATGTGGATAAAGTGAAAATGGCTGAAAAGCAGGTAAACAGCAGCTCACTTGAGATACTGGTGATGTATTCAGCTACACACACACGACCCTCCTGCCACAACATTTTCACTCCACTCTTCACACAACTGGGAGAAACAAACACTTCATAAAGTCCCCTGAGCCCTCCATTCACACTTCTGAGCCATCTCCTATAGTGCCTGTTTGGCATCTTCCAATTCCTACCTGCTGCTTTCTAGTGTCTTCCAGCGCCCTCCAGTGCATCTCTGGAGCTTATTAGAAGCACCTTCCTGGAGTCCAGCACTTCATGCGTCTCCATTAACTACTGCACTTCCACTGCCTGGGCCCCCAGCCTGCACCTACACTCTTCCATACTGAAGCATCTGGCCCCAAAGTCCAGCATTAGAACGTGTCCTCATACAACGGTTTGTACGATCTTATGAAAAGTTACATTTCATTTTTCGTGCATTCTCCTATGAATGTCCTTACCTTGCACGGCAGCTAGATTCTCACGATGTCACGAGATCACGCGAGAATCACAGGATCTCATATCACATGAAAATCCATCGTCAGGCTTCAAGTAATCGTTTGTGTCCGGCAAGCCAGATCACGGACCAATCAGCGTCCATAAAAGCTACTGGCAGCCAAGGGCGTGGCTTAACTGTGTGAGACAATTGTTCATTCTAAACAACAATGGCAGCTCCTCAAGAGGTTTAGCGTAGCTGCAATAGCATCAGTTATATCAAAACTGGAGAATATTTCTTGAAAGAAGAGCAAAGAACGGCACGGAAGGCTTTTCTCGATTGAAAAGATGTTTTCGCTCTTCTCCCGACTGGGTTCGGCAAAAGTTTGATTGACAGATGATTCAACCAATCACCTGCCAAGTATTTTTTTGAAAGTGTCTGCCCTTTTCCAAACAGTTTCCAATGATGTCTTCTCAGATGGTTCTGTGTAACAAACTATCTATTATTTAAGTTTAGGAAAAGATTGTGGTTTGGGTTAGAATAAGTTTCTTACATAAAATAACGTACGTGGTGTTAGTCAAGCACGTAAGTTACGTAAAACAAAAGTAAAGTCAATTAGTCAACATTAACTTGGTTTCTCACGGTGTAAAACAAACCTGTTTGTTTGTCCCGTCCATCCATCCTGAACTCCTCCCTACGCAGACTTTGTCACTCTTTATACTACGCCACTTGACTTCCTTAGTGGCTCATAATTACGTGGGTTATATACGGATTACAGTGCATTACTTTTCGTTTGTACAGTATGGGTACGAACAGTGAATGAGAACAGCCTGAACATTATCACATTATTGGAGCTCAGCACAGGGAACCACAGTTACCCTCTGTGGTTTTCCTGCAGTCACCCAGCTGGTGATGATTAATCATCCTGTCAGCCACTTCTTTACTATGATTCTTTATAAGAGTTGGCCATTCAAACTCAGCATCTGAAGAGGTCAGGAAGATGACTACACGGGACTTCAAAAGGCAGTCTAGAGTTTAGTGCACACACTGCTGCTTTTTCTGTGTTGGTCTTTCTAAGGTTTCTAAGGTTTTCTTATAATCTGATCCTATTTTGCGTTGTTAAAGAGCACGTCTGAAAAGAGCTTCATCAAGCTTCCTCTGCAGAGATGGGAGAACAACCATCTCTGAGTAAACGGTAATGACAGCTTGTCTGAGATTTTCCACAAATAACTTAAATTGACAATTATTGACCTTTTTGTCCTTAATGCCAAATGCTTCATTTGACAAAAACCAGGTCTCACTCATTACCTGGATAATAATCTCTCCAGTGATGTCTGGTGACGGCAGCATCATGCTTTTCTGCAGTCGTGACTGGGAAGAAAACTTGCTCCACTGGAGTCAAGATTTCCATTTCAGCAAGTCAATGACCTGAAGCATACAGCCAAAGCAAGGCTGGCTTGGGGACAAGCAAGGCCCTAAAGGTCCAGTGTGCAGGATCTGGCTGTATCTAGCAGTGAGGTGATGAGATTGCCAAGCGTGTTGGAGGGCTATGGTGGCCAACGTGAATGGCCCTCTCTAGAGCAATTTGGAGCAGAGCCAGTTCGTAGAGTGTGTGTACGAGGGAAGGGAGTGGTGAAGCAAGAGAGCGAGAGCTGCGGCGATGGCAGCAAGTAACATTATCGACTCCGGCTCAAGCAGGAAAAGTTAACAGTTTGGTTTGTCCGTTCTGGGCTGTTGAAATAGAGGACCTGCTCCCTATGTAGATATAAACGGCTCATTCTCAGCTAATGAAAAGACAATGATTCTTATTTTCAGGTGACTATACACTAATGAAAACATATGTATTAATATTATATTAAATTTCTGCCAATAGATCCCTCTAATTGTTGCAAACTGGTCCTTTAAGCCTCATGGAAATGTTTTGGAGGACCTGAAAATAATAGCTCTGAAACTGACAAAATCCAGATGAGCACAGCTGGTAGACGGAAGAAGCTGTAATCGATGCTCATGTGATGATATTTGAGCTGTTGATAGATTTGCGAAAAATTGTTTTTATTTCACTTTTTCAGTATGAGGCATGACAAAAAATGTATGTCTAACACAAGAAATGTGGGAAAAGTGAACAGGGTAACACTTAAAAAGGCCACTCCACCATTTCCAGAGGGAAGCATCAGGACATCAGCTTGAATAAATCACCACAATCTGTCACGCACTCTTGCCTCCAGTTCAATACACTCCTCAGCTTCAAGTATACATGTTTTAATGAAACACACATCAGACAAATTAATGTCGTAAAACAGCAACCGTATTAATTTTGGGGACTTTGTGAGACTTTAAAACGCACCACAGATGGGGAAATCTTTTGAAAGTCTCAGTAGACACATCAACTCATACGGATGTCTTTTCCTTTTCAGACAAAGGGGATACTGTGGTTGTACTTCACAAAATCTGATTGAAGCTGCATTCTCATCAGATCAGGCGCTGTGGTGATTTGCCGCAGGGTTGTGCGGCAGTGTGAGAAAGTCACTTTAGAGGCACATGGACTGCAATGATTGGCGTTGCTGCCTCGTGCCTGGGTTGTGGAGCTCGAGATCGCCGATTACGTGGTTGGCCACCGCAGCGTGACGTCAGGTTACGTTTCTCCAAAAGTTGATTCTGTTTCTTTTCCGCTGCCTTTTTTTGGCACCCTCTGCGGCTGCCGCAGCCCAAACGCACTGCCCCGACTACTACAAGGCAGATGGGTAGGAGGTTACCGAGGAGGAAGTGGGTGTACTCTCCTATGTTTTCTAATGGTTTTTTGGTTGATAGTTGGGTATACTGTAAACTGCCAGATAAAGAGGTGGGTGCACGTTTGCCGTTATTGTTATAGGTGCCTAAATTACTTGTGGGTTGTGGCTATAGTTTTGCTTGTGGTAAAATCAATATGAAGCAGCCAGCTACTATCACATTGCTTCTCACTCAGGAGAGCAGACTTTTGTAAAACTGGATAATGAAAACTAATATGATTTCAAGTTCCCTCAATGGGAAATCCTTTGTTGATGCGTGGATAACAACACGTTTCAAATTCAAACAGTCTTCATCAGGGTGTGGAGTGCAATGAGGACAGGTATTTAAGTTAAACCCATAGACTGTATATACTGTTAGAAGTGGACGTAGTCACTGTGACGTCACCCATTGGTTTGTGGGCCGCTGTTTTGAAGCCTTGACTTTGTCATTTTATCCGTCGCCGTCTTGTTTTTTGCAAGCAGAAGTGACTCGAGAGGGTGGAGCTAAGCACAACCGAACGCTGAATAAGACATTTTTAGGCAACCAAAAAGGTTATAATTAACTTTCATGAACTGAAAACACACTGTGAAAGGACAAAATACGGACAACTCTCAGACCGGACAACCCCGTGGTAGCAACCTGTCAATCACAAGGTAGCCACGCTCTAAAGCATCCCCTGCTTTATGGTCTATTTCACTCTAAACAGGACCATAGTAGACTTGAAACTAGTGATTGAGACCATAAACTCATGTTTACAGTGTTTACTGAGGTAATAAATCAAGTGAGAAGTAAGCTCATTTTCTCACAGACTTCTATACAATCAGACTTCTTTTTTTGCAACCAGAGGAGTCGCCGCCTGCTGGCTGTTAGAAAGAATGCAAGTTTAAGGCACTTCAGCATTGGCTTCACTTGTCAGACCCTGGTTAAACCTCAACAAGAGGCATGGCATGTTAACACTACCCTCTTAAAGAGACCACTTACAAGACATGACAGTGAAAATTAGTGCAAACATGAACTGCGACACATGAACTGTGACAAACTCACACATACAGTATACTGGCAAAAAAGTAGAGAGATATTAATACAAATATAATAACTAAACAATGAAAATAACTAATGTGCTAACATTGCTGTGGTTAATCTGAAAATGCTGCCCAAATGAACATTGATTCTCTTATTGTCCCTCTTATGTAAAGGTTTAAAAAACAGTCTATTTTTGCTTAGATCTCTTCCACTTTGTCTTTCCGATGAGGGTTAAATGTGAAGGGCCCCAGGAGAGAGGAGGAGGAGCCATCTGTTGCGGTTTTAAACAGCTGCTGTTCAGATGTGAACACACATACGCATAAACTGGAGGCATTGTGGCTCCAGATGGCACAGCTTCATGGCCAAACATGGGGAGTTTGGAAAGCGCATACAGAAAGGGATGCACCGACATCATTCAGAGACACGCACGCTTACATATTCAGACAAATTTTATTAGAATGGACTTTGTCACGCCGGGCAAATGGCTGCTCCACTTTCATGGTCCTTCAGATTTAATTTTCAGAGCGTTCCATTACTTTGCTTTAATTAAATGTGGAAAAGGAGACGCACAGAGAGGGAGGCAGAGCAAATGCTACTTCTGTGGAGCAAGTTTTGGAAAACATTCTTACCAAACTGTACTTGAAAGAGTACAGAAAAAAACAACACTTTTTTTTGTACACAAACACACACGTCTGGCAGTGTTTTAAAAAGTGATTAATATTTAATCAGACGCACTGTTAGCGGGGGATGTTGCCCCCTTTGAGCAGTCGTTTGATGAATGAGTGCCCCGGGCGAAGGATGGCAAGATAAACACCAGAGCATCGCCAAGACGACAGCTGGAGGCGGGGACATCTATCACACCAAGGTTGCCACGACAACCTGTCGCCAGGCGACCGCTCCTCGCCCGCTCGCCTCAGAGAGACATGGCCCTCAAGTAACACGCAGAACATCTAATCACCAAGTTATGGAACAACAAGAGGAGGAAACAAAAGGGGGAAACTTTTTGAATGAGGACAAAACAGAAACACTGAGTGTGTGGGTGGGTGTGTGCGTGTTTGATATGTGGCCTTCAAAGACGTTTAAACACTTCTTGGTTTGTTTTTCAAGTCCCAACAACCAGATGAAGCGTGTGTGTAGGCCTCACGTGGAGAACAGAAACAAAATTACATTTACATAATAATGTCTGCGTGCGGATTCTATAATTGTTTCCAACATACCTAATATCTCAGAGTAATTAATAGTAATTTTCATGTAAATTTGGTATGAAATTAGTTCATGGGTTTTTGTCTCTGGGCGACCCTGCTTCACAATGATAAAACGGCACCACCCCACCTCTCTTTCTGTCTCTTTCTCTACAGTTTTCTCTCACTTGTCCTTGTTAGAACAGTTTCTCTGTTTCCTCGGGGAACAAGAAGAACTAGAAAAAGAAAAGATCCGTCTTCAGTAAGAAAAGCCCGCTCTACAAAAAAAAACAACACTACATACAGTAGAAATCAAATAGTCTGTAAATTAATTTAGCAGATATTCTTGTCAAAAGTAACTTATAAGTGGTACATTTGACTGCAGTAGGAAAACTATAAATGCACCACTTCAAAACAAAAAATTAAGAGCATATTCAGTGCTTAGAGGTTTGCTTTATTCTTTTAGGAAATGAGTATTAAGTGTATAGAGTGCTCTAGGAACGAGTCCAATATCACTATCTTTCTGGATAAGCAGAGACAGAGCTTCCACCACCAGTCTGTACAGTAACGACGGCAGTGGACAGCCCTGTCTGACAGATCTCCTCGGAGGATAATCCCATTACATTTTACTTTGCTCCTTGCCCTGCTGGATGAAGGAGTCGGATCCAGGCGATAAAACCCGGCCCAAATCCGAACCGCTCCAGCACTGCAAGCAGAAAAGGATACTCCGTTCCATCAAAAGCCTTTTTGATGTCCATCCCTAAAAGTAGGCCCCCCCATTTCAGCCTGGCATTTCCATTCCTCGGTTCTATTGATCTAACAGTGAGGTTGGACACTCTTCCTCTTAATCCCATTTTGAAGAAGGGATTACATTTTTTCTGTATTGTAAGGTGAAATCTTGAGGCAAAGTGCCGTTCACACCAGGGCTGCAGCCTCCCTGTCGTGAGGGAGCCTTTCAAACATGTCAACAGAACCAGTGGCACTTCTTTGTTAATCCCTTCCCATCTCCAGGAGCTTTGATTGTCTTCAGTGTAAATAATAGTACTGTAAGTGCTAGCATTGAGTTGTAGTTTGATAAAGTGGGGTTTCAGCCTGCAGATGAGCTGTGACTTTGTTGTCCTTTTAATCCACCACTGTGGGGCCAGAACAGAAGAGCTCTGACCGAGATGAGCGACCTCATAGTCCTTAGTGTGACAGGGTGGCCAATTCAGGCAGAGTAGTCCAATGGTTACACCAGTATGTAAAACTGTTACCTGCGTAGCAAAAGCAGCACGTTTGCAGAGCAGTGGCAGCAGTTTCAGTCCCGTCAGTAGCCGTGTTTCCATTCAATTATCAAACAAATTTTAAGCAAACTTTTGAAATGACCACCAACTGGTTTGGAGCGAATAAGCTCGGCTACAGCGCAGTTTGAGCAGAAATTGGTGCTATAGGCTACGCATGGCTGTAATCCGCCAGTAAACAGTAGAAGAAGTAGAGGTTGCAAACTGGAAACAAAACAAGTCGCTTTGGCCAACAAAGGCAACAAACTACTTAGTTAGGTTTAGGAAAAGATGCGCTTTGGGTTTAAATAACACCGGAAGTGGCGTTACTTAAGTACGGAAGTTATGTAACAAATAAATCAACTTTGACTTGTGGTTTCACACGGGACACCAACACCATTCTCCTCAGTGAAAGTCTGGTGTTTTTTGACCCCTGACCTCCTCCCTATCTGGCGTTCGTCGCTCTTCATACTACACTACAAAAAAAATTGAAATTTGTGTCTATGTACACGAATAAATACATTCAATTTTGTGACTATTTCACGAACTGCTGTGCGACCAGGCTGTGTCAAGCATCCGTGCATTATGGGAATATCTAGTGCGTCAGAATTTATTTGGCAAAGACATTTCCATAACTCATTTAGCGCATCATCTCTTTTTGACAAAGGCAAAAAACACCTCAAGTGAGCGTAAAACCTTTTTTGTGCAATATAGGGTGTCTTATCAAATTGTTGTTTCCATACAGCTTTTCTAATGCAACACTTAAGCATATGTGGATGGAAACACGGCTAGTGTCTACACACAGGATGCATGGAGGTCCTTCCTCTTCTATCTCCTCAAAAACACAGCAGCAACAAGCAAGTAGAGAACAACACATGTGCTGCTCAAAGGTGACATGCAGGCACCGCAAACAGTTTTACAGAGATGTCACATGCCAACACGTTTTCATCCCAACTCGTCACATACTGACACTTTGTCAGACACCCCAGCATCACTTTTCGGTCGCAGTAAACACATGCCTAATGTTGTAAATTAAACAAAAATGCTTGCTTAGATTTAAGCAACAAAACCACTAGAGTTAAGTTTGGGGAAAAACCAACATGGTTTGGCTTAAAATTGCTATATTTTTACAGTGAAAATGTGACGTGAACACGGGACACAAACAAACTGACTGTAAAATGAAAGTGAACATGTGGCTTTCGTTGTCGATGTTGATAGCCTTGGTGACAAAAACAATCTTACCTCTCGACTATTGTTTGCAAGGCCAAGAATGAAATTTCAATCTCTCAGTTCGAGGCTAGCACCCAGGCCTCCTGCTGTCTGAGCTGGCATCACCACAGGGTTATAAATGCTGATGCACAGGCCTTGGAGCAGGCATCCCTCTCCCTGAAGGAATACCATCTCAATCTTGCCCATGTTGAGCTTTAGTTGGTGTCTGTCCAAGGTATCTGTCAGGTGGAGGCATGCATCATTGTTTGCCTGAGTGTCAGATAGGGAAATGAGCAAGAAATTCCTTTAAAAAATCTGATCACTTCGAAACACTTTGAAGTTATTTTAGGAGTTAACAAGACATAAGGTTTTGTGGTTCTTCACACTTCATGGCAAAGAGCTCAAACAGAGGTTGAGAAACACACAAAGATTCACATTGTACTCTGTTGCTGGGTGTCTTGTGATGCGTGCATGAGTCAAAGTCTGATTTTTTTTAAAATGACCCCCTTGAAATGACTCTTGGGAGAGTGCAGCAGATCTCCGATGTCTTTGATGAAGAGCAAAGCAAAGTCAGGCAGCTAGAAAGTTGGCGACAGGGGGGGCAAGAAACGAATAAGAATATTGAATAATATAGGAGGTAAAGGTTTCCCTCAAATCCCCTCTTATTAATATTGTGGACTCTTCTTCGGTCTAATCCTGCAGATATACTGTAGAGCCAGTGTGAATCTGCTGACTCCGTGTTCCACTGACCTTTCTTGTACTGATTGTGAACGCAGATGAATCTACGTACAATGATGATGCATGGGGGCTCTCACATCTTCATGAATGTTAAAAGTAATACACCAACGGCAACAGCATTATTGGGGCCCGAGCACTGAAGATGAGAATCCATTGTGAGCATGAACTCTCATACTCATCAAAGCATACAAACAATATGAGTCCAACCACATCTACATACGATACATGATCCCCTCATGATCACTGAAATATATGTGTTGTTTTCACATCAACCTGATCCCATGGGAAGGCGTATAAATAGCATTTTAAGGACATTCTGCATGTCATGATAACACATTTTAGGCTTTTCATGTGTCATCTAATGCATTTACCTTGCAGTTAATACAGACTACATGGTGTGAAATGACACTCCAAAAGCAAGGACGCTGTTGTTATTGCACATAAAATGACTGACATAAAATTGCTGCGTCAATCATTCACTATTCGGTGCGACCGGGTTGTTTCATATACACATGGTCAGTTAATGGGCCTTTCTCTGTAGTCAGTTGTGTGACAACTTGAACATACATGGAAAAGTCTGTTTTTTTCCTTCATCCAGTTTAATGCACAGTGATCGTATATGTTGGAGAGAAATATTCCCGGTAACGGAGTGCTTGAACAAAGGTGAGGACGCCTTTTACCCAAAATGTCCAGTAATTCCAGTGAAGAGGTGGAAAACTGGGAAATAAATCCGTTGATGTTCATGAGCTCTTCTCTGGTGAAAGAGCTCCGGGTACTGTAGTAAAACACTGAATTAACACAGACAAAACAGAGAGCACCAACACACCGAGGCAGCCATCCGTGGCAAAAATCAAAGATGAAGTTCACAGGGACGCACAAACCCCTCCACCACGATAAGGAGGCAATTCTTCTTCTTTTTTAAGATTATTTTTTGGTATTTTGCCTTTATTTGACCGTGTTGAGACAGAGACTGGAAATGGGGAAGAGAGAGGGGAATCGAACCCAAGACATTACCGTAATGAAGGCCCTCCGAGGTGGCCATTCTTGGGAGGGAATTCAAATACACTGTCAACTGTATGTTTCACTAGACCTACCAAACTTATTACCACACACTGAACTCCTAAATATTTTAAAACTGAGGGTTCTCTTAATGAAGATGATCCTCTTTTACTCCTTACATTACTTGCAAGACTGACTCCTCCACAACCCAACATCTTCGTACACTGGCGGATCCACAAGTATTTCATTGTTCCATTTCCTGTCGAACACATTGTGCTGTCCAGTCAACCCACACAACTTCTTCTCTTTAGCATTGCTTTAGCTACAGAACAGAGCAACTTGCAGCAACATCTGTTTTCCATGACTTTCTTGCAGTTTTATTTTTTAACCTTTTATGATCAAAAATACAACTTCCAAACGCACAGTACTGTTTACAACAAAGAACGCTAAGTGAAAAAACAAAAACAAATATTCTATGTGCAAACCAAAAATATAAAAATGGGCGTACATAACTTCAAAACAGACATATAATTAACCAAAAACAAGACCAAAACAAAGTAAAAAAACAAACCGGTAACTATAGAAACAAAGTAAATCCTGCAGGGCGAACAAAGATCAAAACGAAACCAAAATAACTGGAGGAAAAAAAATCAAATCCCTGAGAGAAACTCAAAGATAAACCTAAATACTGTTTAAAACTAAAACCCTGGGACTCAAAGAAAATTGTGAGAGAAACCATAGCAATATCGACTACCAAAGCAAATATGTATACGGTAGAACTGAAAATGAGGAGGAACAAAGGAGAAGCCCAAACCCTGTAGCGCTGCTTAATAAAACAAAACAAATCAAGTAATGTGCAAACAAAATGCATTAATAATACAACACAAATAAAGAATACAAAAAGCTAAATACAACAACCCAAGAAACAAAATAAGGCCAAAAAACTCTCCCTTAGACAGAATTAAAGATCCCCCATAAGAACACAACAAAAGTGCTTTTGAAAATCCCTCTAACAAAAATAAGAGCCAAAAACAACGAAAAATAACCCGAGATTTTCAAAATAAGACATTTACTGCATGTATTTGGTTGGTAACCCAGGTTGAATTCTCTGTTGAAGCTAAAGTCTCTTTGGATTTACTTCCACTCATTGTGGCATTTCTGTTCATAGAGTTCGTACATTTTGGTCACATTAAAATTGTCCTCGATGTACAGCTGTGTGGTATATGTGACTCCGAGCCCTCTGATCAGAGTTGTGTTGAGCTCTGGGATTGTGTTGCATAGTGAACGTTTGTCCCATTTGGCTTGAGGGACGGCTGCGTGCAGACCTTGCAAACTTCTCAGATAAATTGAGGGTTTTTCAAAAAGAAATCCTTGCAGACTCAAACAGACATCCCCTGTGTGTTCAGACTGTATTCTTTTATACACAGTGGTGGTCCGCCTCTTTTCATCACTATCTTTTTCACTCACTCTTCTTCCTGGGATATGAATGTTTTTCAAAATTCACATAGCTTTGTCCTGCAGCCTTTTTTGTGTATTTTTTTTTTTTTCCAGTTAGCAGGGTCTCTCTTTCTTTTCCTCTTTGTTGGATCTCATCTCTGCTTTCGTCAACACTCGCTGGCTCTAATATCAGAATTACATATTCTTCATTAGCATTCTCTGGGTTCGGTGCCTTGGTTACCTGCATGCCCTGTGTCCAGTCCATCATCACCTCCATTGTCAGCGGTTGTTTGTCCCTCCTCATCTCCTACGTGATGAAACATACCATTAGCTGCTAGCTAGAAAGCTATAGCTTTAACCTTGAAGTTTCTTACCTTCGTCACTCAGCATTGACTTTGAATCCTGGATTATTTCATCCGCATTAACAAGCTCTTCTGCATATTTATTTAAGCTTTGTAACATTTTTCAACAGTAAAAAGCCTTCTCCATCTCGTGGTTGACCAGCCCGTTCTCACTCCCAGAGTGTAAGCTACCGACGTTTTGTCACGGCCCTCAGCAAAGCATCTTTTAGCGCACCAAACTTTCAATTAACTACAATGTAAACCCATCCATGGCAACAATAAACACTCTGGGAAAGTGCTCCGAGAGTGTGGTGACGTAGTTTAAAGCTTGAAAAAAAACACACCGGGCAGGCTTTCCTAAACCTAACTAAGTAGTTTTGTTGCCTAAACCTAAGCAAGGTTTTTTTTTTGTTTAATTCAGTATGTGACGAGTTGGGAGGAGAACGTGTTGGCTTGACATAACTGAGTCATGCCAGACGGATAACACCTTCTGGACAGCACGGGAAAAACAAAAACAGTCCGACGGAATGGCAGGACGGCAAAATGAAACATGCATGACAATATGTTGCTATCATGATGGAATAAAACATATTAAATAAAATTGATTTGTGAATAATTCTAGTAATGCATGTAGCTGTAAAATGCAGCTTTCTCTTACGATTATATTGCAAACTTAAACAGCTTTCTCTGGTGTGAGGGAGCTAAGGGAGTGGAAGTAACTTCTGGTCGTAAAATTGCATTGCGGAGGATAGCAAAAAGTTAAAATATTTTAACTTTGGACAGCTACCGTTAGCGTTGCCGGTATTTTCTACCAGCCTCACCTAATTTTACCGTCCTGTTCTCACCCACTAACATGATATCCGGCTTGCCTGCTGTCTGTCTGACTCCATGTGAATGCAGCATCACATGTGGTGTCAGCCCTTTTGGCAGTAGAAAGAGCTCATCAACAGCTTTCATTTGAGTGATGTGTATATAATTCATTTTCGCACCAAAATGTCACGCCCCTCTGGTTCTCCACCCTTGATGGAATGATTTCCCTTTTACTGGAGGCTTTATTGGAAAAGAATCTCTAACAGCAACGTTACAAAATGGCATTAAGTCACCAGTTTGTTTGATCTGTCATAATCTAATCATGAATGTCAACAGTTTATGATCCACCATGGATATCTCATCAACTGTTAAAATGTGCTGATTTCTAGTATTGAGCTTTTCTTCACCCAAAATGAGTATTTTGGGATATCGCTCAACTGTTTTACATTATTTTTAAACAGACACAGAGGGTATGTTGGCGGCCAGTAAATCACAACTACAATCATATCTTGTCTATAGCGAAATGACAGGAAATGCATTCTGAATTTACATTTCAAATATTCAAAATGTTATACTCCAAATGTGCTTGACGATATATGTATGCCGACTCCACGATGTTGCTGGTCTTTGATTGAAAAACAGAGTTATCCATGTTGTAAGCAGAGCAATGTGGAGCACCATGACGATTATATTCCTCAATTGAAACACTCGCAGGTAGCCAAGTTTCTGTTACAGCAATACAACTATAATCAAATGGCTGAATGGAAACTGTTAGATCAGGCGAATGCCTGTCACAAACTGAGTTGTGACTGGGTTTTCCCTGTGTTTCCTTGGTGTTTCTCCGTGTGCTGTGGGGAGTGGCGCTCCTCCCTCTGCTCCCTCCTGGTTTCCATTACTTCTGATTAACCGCACCTGCCTCCCATCAAGCTCATCACCATGCAGTATATCAACCCCTGTTCTTCAGTCACTCATCTCCAGATTGTTGCTGCAACTGCTGTGAATCACACACGTCTGTTTCCTCAGCCTGCCTGTCACACCATATGCCATGATACTCTTGCTCCAGTCATGCTTCAGCTCAGTTCACTCATTCACCGTTGGTCTCTACAATAAATCCTTCATTCCTCTCAACCTACTGTCCTTGTCTGCATTTGGGTCCACCTGCACCTCTCAAAACAATTCCCACATTAATTGAGAATACCATGTGACAGATTACTACATTGAGAGTGTATTGTCACTGGGTACAAAATGTGGCACATCATCAATAGAGTCCTGGGTGTTCTCTCTGCAAAATCTTGAACGGTCAACCCAGTTAAACTTTTAACACAACTTAAAGCAACATATGCCTGACATGGTGCAAAAATCTTCAGGGAAATGATCGCTTGATCAACAGTTAACTCTTGCACCTTGTGGGCTGTACAAGCCCACACTGACTTTAATAGAAACCATCTACGTAACCCTCACTTGCTGCTAACCCTTCCCTTGAGGAAAACACTCAATAAAGTATCCCTAACCACCTCGCTTTGTTGCCTCTCAATGCTGAGCATTGCTTAGCAATAACCTCATCTCTCATTCAGCTTTGATGCATGAAATTACACAATGCAGGCATTTATGTGCATCTACTATATACTGAATGTCACTGCTAGCATTCCAAGCCTTAAGTATGTTTGTTGGCATTCCAAGCTTAAGTAAATCATTGTTTTATGTTGAACGTTGATGTTACAACACAACTTGCTGGTCAATAACAAATAACTCAAGACACTGAACAAAAGGTAGTGCTTTCATCAGTTACTGCTGATTTCACCTTTGACATTACGTAACTTGCCTCTTTCTTACTCTTATTTTATCACTTAAATCCTCATTTTCTAAAGAATGTGCACGTGCACAGTCCGTTCTCATTCCCAGGGCGACATAAATACCGACACTTTGTCACGGCCATCGGCGTTCGATACCGCCACACAAGGCACCCTTTAACGGCGCTATAAGACACACTGGGCTTTCCATTAACTATAATGTAAACCCATCAACAGCAACAACAAACAGTTTGTTCAGGGACCTCAAAATACAGAATTCAAATACAGGCATGAGGAGGCTGGACAGAATTTGGGTCAAGCAACCTATTTTCAGAAAGTATCATTACTGATTACCCGTTCATATGCTATAATAACCAGAAAATAACATTTTGATCTCTTTGTAAATGTGTTTATTCTATAAAAGAGCTGGAATTTATTAATGTACCGTTCAATTTCTTCATAAGGCCTTTGGTCTGTGGATGGTAGGGTACTCACAGGCTTCTCTCAAAGCCCAGCCTCTCACACAGGCCATAGTTGACTTTGAAATGATCATTAGGACAAACATAAGCCAGCAAGAATAAGAAATACATCAGCACATCAACAGTTAGATCTTGGGGATTCATGGGCTCTTTTCGGTGCACCAAATTTGTAAAAGAAATCAAGAATACAATTGGTCACCTCATCTGCTGTTTTGCTCTTTGGTGGGTAGGCCTCTGCCTCTGACACTGGTTCCCACCATCTGTTACTGTGAGTTTATCCACCAGGTCCAGGTCCCAGTTACCTGGGAGAGGAAGAGGAGTGAGAGATGAGTCAATACTGAAACATTTATCCTTCACATGCTGACGTCTTAGGACCAGTGACGTGCACCGGAATATTTCTGCACATGGAGACACGGCCGTTGAGCGAGACACCTGCTGTGCATCGGCTTTTTTCCGCCTCATCATCAACTCACTCACTCTCACTGCCTCTTCCTCTCCTCTTCTTTGTCTTATTTTTTTTACCTTCTTTCTTTGTTTCTTTCACTTTGATCTAGCTCATCTGGATTTGCGTCCCTTTTTTAGGATCAGTTATTGGAAATGAAAGGTTTCACACCACCTGGTACCGGCTTCCATTTCTGAACACAAGGTGACAGAAGCAACACCTTTTCTTTCTAGTTGACGCAGCATCACGCGGACATACCGTTACAGCCTTTGAGTCATTTCTAGCTGCCCATCATGTAGACGATGTAGACTGATGTAATGTTTCTCAGACTCTGTGTCAATGCCGTCAGCAGAATTGGTTTCATTTTGTTCTCCCAAAGTGTAGGTACAGTTTAAATTTCAAGTGATGGTTAGAATTAAAGCTGTGCTTGTTGTAGCTGTCATGTTACCACCAGCTTTTATGTTTATTTTTACTCTTGTTGATTGTTTTTAATGTATGGATTATTTTATTTCCTGCCCAGACTAAGTAGTCAATTCCTGCACTCATATACTCTATTTTAAATTTAAAAATAGAGTAATTTATAAAAAAATATAAAGAAATAAACATATGAAAATATATATATTTAAAAAGATATATATATATATATATAAATAATTTATATTTAAAAAATATAATATATATATAAAATATTTTTTATATATATATTTAAAAAATGTAAAATATTAATATATATATATAAAAAAATATATATTTTAAAAATATAAAAATAAAATATAACTAAATATATACAGAAATACATCAACAAATACATGTGAAAATAAATGAAAATGCTTATAATTCTTCCTTTGTGAATCATGAAAGTGTTTCTAATTCAATACTATAATCTCAAATAAAAGCCAGTATTCAAATTATGATAATTAGTGAGCAAGAACAACATTTTGTGTAACACAAGAAAAGAAAGACAAAAGTTATATCCACATTGTTGTTCTGATGTAAATTATGTTGGAATATACACCATCCAACAGACAATTAAATCAGAAAACGGGTAGACATATGATAAAATGTACTTTTAAAAATGCCCGTTAGTCGTCAATTCCAAGTGAAAGCCTGGTTCTGTCTGCATTTTGAGTTCAATTAAGGCCACTATTTTGTATATTTAAGGTGTTATTAAATGTCTTGTGTGTAAATAAAACAGCTAATGACAGGACAGAAGGTGTAAAGGAGTGAGCGATAATCAGTCTGACAGTGTGATCTATTGTTAGTCTTCAGCAAATAATCAGCCCTGACAGCAGTGACGGACGTCCGCTTTGTCTTCTCCTGTTCACCGGCAGCCACAAGAGGGAGTCCTGACTTACTGTGTGTGTGTGTGTGTGCGTGTGTGTTTGTGTGTTTGTGTGTGTCCGTAGCCGTGTAGGGGGTCTGACTTTGTCAGCAGCTGCAGGCAGAGTGACTGATTAGGAGTGACGATCTCTTCCTCCGTCACTCACACACACAAACACAGATGAGACCACATGCCATCATTTACTTCTTCATTCACTGGTTTGTCTCAAGCTGCCGTCTCTTTGATTTGTTTCTAGTTGTTCTCTTTTGCCCTGCAGGAGGCCAAACCCAGAGGTGAAGACGGAGGCCCTTTTCTTTATAGAGTATATGCCGTGTAATCTCTCTTTAAGTCACTGTATTTCATCTTTTTCTTCACCTCGGCCTCTCGAGGAAACACATTCTCCACTAACCTTTCACACACTTGGTTTGTGTGATGTAACGACTACCATTAGTGTCACAGAATTTATGTTTCTCTAGGGTTTTATATTTCCAAAGGGAATCACAGCAGCCTGGTCTAATGGGGATCAGTTTGGCTCTTATTTTCTCATCTCAGCGAGACTCTATGCTGCCCCTCAGTGTCCAACAACATACAAAATTCATGTTCAGGGTCTTAAAGGGTCAACACAAGTCACAGGAAAAACATGTTTCTCCTTTATCTGCCTTGTTTTTGAATGAAGAGATTAGTGGCGTATCGTTTTGTTTACGGTGCTCACACCATTGAGTGCAGCAGCAGCTGTTTCTTTTTCAAAATCCACATTATTTGAACCTTCTGCTGACCTTTTCGCAGTGCATTTAATCACATTATAACAGAACAAGATGCTGTGATAAATGATAGATAATATGGGGAAGGATTCCAGAGATATGATACTGAAGTAGTTTGATTTTAAAATAAATGTCTTTTGACATATTTTGAGAAATGCCATCACTTTCTTGCAGCGACTTTGCATAGCATTGCATTTTGTAATTATAATTTTTTTTTTGCACAGGTTAAAGGATTCACTTTGCCCTTTCACAACAGATATGTAAGTAATACAAGGGACATTAGATTAAAACAGTATCTGTAGGTAAGTGTTGTTTTTACATCAGTCACTGGGTCATAAAAAGTTTGAAGATGAAGCTGCTTTTCCAGTGTTTCTTAATAAGGATCTCCAGTGGAAATAAAGTTGGAGCAATTTAATCAGCTGTAATAAAACTGATCGAACACAGGTTTTGTTTTTCAGTGGTCACATTCTTACATTTTGAAGATAAATTGCAGGCAATCATGCATTTTCAGATGTTATCAGAAGGTTAATTTCATAAAGACACAAATGTCTTATAGAGCAAAACAGAGGGGGAAGAACACAAACAACCAGAGCCGTGGACAAAAGGAGTCATCAATAATGTGCAGTTGTGATTTTAAATCACCCGCGGTGGAGATTCTGTCTGAGCAAATTTACGGTAGCTCAGAGGGGTTACACAAATCAAACGGCACAACAGTGAAATTCAAGGTGAAATGGAAGAGGACATAATAACAAGGTTAAGGGGTTTAGTCTGCAAGCACATTTATGTTTAGCAAAATAGTGGAGGAGGGGCAGGATGATATCAACAACGACTCCACATTTCACGGAGCAGCCGCACCTATCGACGAGCCTTTCAGTGGTGGAAGAAGTGCTCAGATCTTGAAGCAAATACACCGTGTAGATATACTAAAGTCATACATAAAAGTTTTATTTTTGTACTTCTACATAAACGTAAAACACGCGTGGACTCCGAGGGGGCGACCATCCCCCTTGGTGCCCCTTTGTTTGAAAAAAAAAAAAGTGCCCTCTGAGGTGCCCTTAAATGGAGAAAATGTGACAAAAGTGCCCTCTAAGGTGCCCTTAAATGGAGAAAACATGATGAAGTGCCCTCTAAGGTGCCCTTAAATGGAGAAAACGTGACAAAAGTGCCCTCTAAGGTGCCCTTAAATGGAGAAAACATCAAAGTTCCCTCTAGGGTGCCCTTCCAGTGGAGAAAACCACTTTGATGGAGGAAGCCCTCTTCGATGCCCCTATATGATAGATAAAATGTGTCATGTTTTCCTTAACTGGAGAAAACATGATAAAGTGCCCTCTTGGATGCCCTTAAATGGAGAAAACATGACAGAAGTGCCCTCTAAGTTGCCCTTAAATGGAGAAAACCTAATGAAGGGCCCTCCAGGATGCCCTTAAATGGATAAAAAGACCAAAGTTCTCTCTAGGGTGCCCTTCCAGTGGAGAAAACATGATGAAGTGCCCTCTAGGGTGCCCTTAAATGGAGAAAAACTGATGAAAGGCCCTCTAGGGTCCCCTTAAATGGAAAAAAACTGATGAAAGGCCCTCTAGGGTCCCCTTAAATTGGAGTAAACATGATGAAATACCCTCTAGGGTCCCCTTAAAATGGAGAAGATGCAGTGCAGAGCCATATAGGCTGCCTTACATGCTAGAAAACTTTCTGCACACTGGTGCCCTTTTAATTGTTTTTTCCACCCCTGCCCCTCAGACAGCCTGAGTCTGCCACTGCATACAAAAGGTATTGGCCTAAAAATATACTTAAAGTACCAAAAGTAAAGGCACTCATTATCCAGAATGGCCCATTTCAAAATAATATATTATGAGTTTATAATTATTAACCATTGTATCCATTTTCATCAGATATTTTCCCTCCTGTTAGAAGCACATGTTGGTTCAACTTTTTAGGACACTGAAGAAAAGTTGGGCCCCAGAATCTCGAAGAAATCTCAAACTTTTTTTATCTTTAGTTGTTTAGAAGGTCACTTGCTGTCAGATTTGGCTTTCTTGAACATTTATATCTCAACAGCCTGAAAGGTTGAGTTGGCATTTCTGGGACTGCACAACCTTTATCTCAGATAATGGAATAGATTTCAAAACTTTTTATTCTACTTCCTCTTGTCTTCATGTTAGTTTTCATAGTTTTTCAATCTAGACTAGAGAATGCAATAGCTTTATTACCAAAACAATATTCAATAATTCCCAATTTGATTATTAATTGTATGCTTTGACAGGATTTAGAGTAAATAGGTACTCCAATGAACAGGCACATCCTGCTTTAAGAGTACATAAAAGCAATGATGATGTTTTACAATTAAAACTGAGGTGATCCAAGTATGCATGAAGTAGTTTGATCTGATAAAGTTGATCAGGTAAATACTGATAAATGTATCCCTATATATGAATAAATGCCATGCCTAAAGCAGAACCTCTGTTAACCCAACCACATCCTCACCCTTTCACCATTATCTCTTGACACTAGTGTTTTTTGTCTCCCAGTTCCATCTCTGTTAGAAGGACCCACGGTGATGCTGACGGTGAATTCATCTAAAGGTAGATAAAGTTTTCTGTAACTGTCTTAGCAGCACTACAAGAGCTTCCCTCCGGACTTCTGAATGGCCGCTGCTGTTGATGTGTCTGAGAGCTATCGGATCAATAAAGTAAGCTTCAGCATGAGGAGAGTCACAGCGAGCAGTGTGTGTGTTTGGAGAAAACCGGCAGGGCAAGACATGAAGTCAGAGAAGCGTAAGACGTGAGCAGAGGGGCAGAAAAAAACCCTTAAAAAAACAAGCTGGAGGAAGCCGTCTGTGGAAGTTCAAGTGTTGTTTGGCTTTGCTGACAAGCCGACCTGAAAATCAGCTTGTTTCAGACATCACAATGTGAGCAAGACTGAAAAGAGAGTTATGGTTTAACATTTAATACTTTGGTTTATGACTTAATATCTGCAAAACTATGCATGGTAACAAGCTAAACCACGGGTTCTCAACATTTTGTATCGGAAGACCCACTTATGTTAAAAAAAAAATCTGAGGACCACCTTCCCAAATATATGAGAGAAAAAAACATAACATGACAATGTAAATTACCATAAAAAAATATATTTTTAATTTAATCTAAGCATTTGTTAGTACCATCGCGGCCCACTAGATGGCGCTCTGAGACGCCCCAGCGGGCCACGCTTTAGAATAGCTGACCTGAACTAAGATGGTAATCATGGAGTGTGTTCCAATCCACGTACTTCCAGAACTACACTTCAATGTAGTGCACTTTGTGCACTCTGTACTCACTTGAGTAGTGCGTAAATTTCAGCGGGGTAGGGTCGTCTCAAATCGAATACTCTGCGGCGCACTGACCGGAAATGACGATCGCAACATTTCACCGCGGCTCGCTACCCGTCAAAATATCTTCTGAAAAAAAATGAAAGCAGAGTGGAAATTACGTTTCCAACGTCGTCGCCTACGATGTGTCCTCCTGTTGGCTGAAAATGCACCGGTATGTTTATGTATTGTATTGTTTTATTCTGTTATCTACGTATGTTTGAATAGTGGTCGTGGCTCTGTCCCTTCCGCTACGTAGCCAAGATGGCGACAATTGAGTGTGGAAAGTGTCCAGCGTTGCACACTCAACGATCTGACCGCTTTGAGTACAACATCCAGGTACTTTGAGTGCACTGCATTTTGCCGTACTTCCCAGTGTGAACGCACTTATGCACTCAAAGTAGTAAGTGTAAGTACAGAAGTATGCGGATTGGAACACACTGATGGTAAACATTACACCTGCTAGCATCCGTATGTTAGCAATGTTATTGTGATGTTAACATTTAGCTACAGCCTCACAGAGCGTCTAGCATGGCTGTAGACTCTTTGCATTGTTCAATCTGTCACTTGTGAATCCCCCAACTTATTGAAGTGCAAAACGAAATCAATGGAGTACCCTTTAATTACTCTCTTAAAAGTGTTGAGTCTACATCAACCTACATGTAAGAACAATGTGAGTCAAATGTCAAGATTCAGTGAATGAAATGCAAAAACAGCTTTCTAGAGCTTTTTATTAGAACATTCAAAATGGAAAAAAAAAATCTTTACATAATCCATCTCTGACAAAAAGTAACAAACAAATAAAAAAGGTGAGATGCATAGATACAGAAGCAAAGCTGAGCATTGAGAAGTCATTACACATTCGAGTGGTTTGAGGAGGTGACAGTTGGAAAGCAATAGGCCAAATCAACAGGTCTAAAGCAGCTAAAAGAGATGAAAACATTGCTGGAACACCCTCGGCTTTCTGAGCGTGCTCCTACAGCTGGAAGCTGTGTGTGGATGTACGTGCATGTACTCGCTCATTGGGTCCATAGACTTCTCTCGTGTCCCGTATCTGGTCCTGGTAGGACTTACTGCGTGCTGTGTGAGGCGGTGAATGGCTAAGCTGCAAGAACGCAAGGGACTGTGTATTCATGTCCATCTGCATGCATGTGTGTGTTAGCATGTTTATTTCTTGCGGTAGTCGTCTGCGTAGCCTCTGTGATCCTCCTGCTCAGGGTACTGGTCTCCGTAGCGCCTCAGTATGTCCTGAAGGCTGGGCATACCCTGTGAATGTGTCGGGTAGGACATGTGAGGCTCCTCCTGGCCGCTCTGGTAGGGCTCCGCCTCGTACTGATCCTGTTCCTGCTGCTCCGGCTGCTGCTCCATCTCGTGGTTGTGGTCCTCCACAGCGTGGTGCTCAGGCTGGGCCTCGGGCTCAGGCTCGTAGCGGCGCAGGCGGCAGTCGCGGTCGTACTCGGGGTCGCAGTGCTGGTTGGTAGGCTCCATGACTCCGTTGCGGGAGCCGTCGGCGTTCAGGTGGGGCTCGTAGGCCTCAGCGGGGTAAGGGATGTGACGGTGAATTCCAGAGCGAGGCTCGGCGGGCTTCACGGGGGAGCAGTCACGATCGTAGCCGATGTAGCAGTCATAGCCCTCCTTGGTTTTACCTGGGGGGCCCAGTGGGTGGCGTTCCTCCTGGGCTGGCTCCTCATAAGCGGGGTTTGAAAAAGGGAACTGCTGCCTGGGGGTGGGAGAGCCGCGGCGATGCATAGCAGCCGCCGCCTCACGGATGGCGGCGAAAGGATCATTGGGGTTGGACTCTGGAGCAGCCTCCATGCGTGAAGCATATGGGTCTTGACTTTGACCTTGACCTTGGCCTTGAGCGTGGGCCATGAATCGGCGCAGCATGGCGTATTGGTCATTAGCTGGAGGAGAAGGTGGGGCGCTAGGCTGCTGGTGGTACATAGCATAGGGATCAGTGACTCTGTTAGCATTAGCATAAGCATCCCTAAACATGGCATAGGGGTTGTTCTGTGCAGCAGGAGGAGCACGAATGGCAGCAGCCTCATCTTCTTCCTCATTTTTGTACGCGTCAGGAGGCGTGGCGAATCTGGTGGCAGTAAGAGGGTTGCAGCCTTCTTCATAAAGAGGGTTGCAGGATCCAGGGCCGGCGGCGGCAGGGGGGTTAGGGGCACGAGGCGCCTGAGGGAACACATCACCATAAGTTATTATAATCAAGGCATAGCTGCAAATGAAAACACAAACAGAAAGTAGTTTTTAAAATCTGTGAAATTGTACCACTATAATAAAATAAAGCGTACCTCGAGGGAGGCAGCGTAGGCACAGCGGGGATCCCGTGGATCACAGTTGGGGTACTGCATGTAGAGACCAGAGGGGGCTTTCTGCACCAGTTTGGGTTTGCAGTTGGGGTCTTTCTTGGGGTCACAGCCGAGGTGGGCGTAGGAAGGCAGGGGTCCGGCAGAGGGTCCGTACCCGTGGGCCGCTCTCAGGTGGTACTGCAGGCACTCCACGTCATCAGAGGAGCAGATACGTAGCAGCTCGGCCTTCTGCTCCTAAAGCATGACAAATACAAGCAGAAATGGTAGCAGGATGTCATTGAGGCGAGAAACTACTGTATCTTGTAGTTAAAAGCCACTATATGCAGAATTGTTTTTCAATATATCATGTTTCAACTTATTTTGGTAGGATAAGTTTGGGCCAAAGTCCAAAATTTTCAAATCCTACACGCTTTTAGGTGTGTATCTTTGGTACAGATGCAACACTGTGCAACTACCTGAGGTTAAGTAAATTGCTGAAACTCAATCGACTAATTACTATCATATCCCACGAATCAAAAGGTGCAAATTGGTGCAAAAAAAAAGGTGCAAAAATGGAGTATAACATAAACAAAGTCTGGAAGCATACCTTGGAAAGGAAAGGCGTGGCGGATGGAGCGTAGTAGTAATACCCGGACTGCGGGTCCTTGGCTGGAGCAGCAGTGCGGACGTACATAGGGGCTGGAGCCTTCACTGGTCCCGGGGCGGGGGTGGCGGCCGGGAGCACCAGGGGCAGGTAGGGGCTCTTGCCCTGGACCAATGCAGCGTACAGGCAGTAGGCGTCCTTGGTGGGGTCGCAGGTTTTCACAGGTGCAGGTTTGGGAGGCTCTGGCTTAGGTTTGGGCCTGCTGGTGTAGGAAGACACACAGTTGGGGTCATCAGAGTCGGCGCAGGACTTGTAGACGTCCCCCAGGTGGCGCAAGTAGGCCTTGTAAGAGCGACGTCCCTCAGCTCGGTTCTTGTTCTGGAGGTAGGCCAGGTAGATGCGGTCCATCTCCTGAACCTGAGAGGGGAGGAGGAGATTGGTTAGCTACTTCCTAGTCTGAAAAGTGAATCCAATGCTGAAGTGTCTTCAATATGCATTCTTTCTAACAGCCAGCAGGGGGCGACTCCTCTGGTAGCAAAAAGAAGTCTGATTGTATAGAAGTCTATGAGAAGATGAGCCTACTTCTCACTTGATTTATTACCTCAGTAAACATTGTAAACATGAGTTTATGGTCTCAATCTCTAGTTTCAAGTCTTCTTCAATACAGCATGATGTTCATTTAGTAAATTATGGTCCCATTTAGAGTCAAATAGATCATAAAGCAGGGGATGCTTTAGGGCGTGGCTACCTTGTGATTGACAGGTCACTACCACGGCATTGTCCAGTCTGGGAGTTGTGTTTTCATCTTAGATCATTAACCCTTTCACACTGTGTTTTAGTTCATAAAAATTAATTATAACTTCTTTGTTTCGCCTAAAAATGTTTTATTCAGCTTTCGGTTGTACTCAGCTCCACCCTCCAGTGTCACTTCTGGTTGTAAAAGACCAACAACACCTCAAGTGGCCATTTAAAGAACTGCACGTTTTGGTAATTCTGCGTTAGTCGTGTCTAGACTGGAACCCGCATATTGCAAAATTTCTGCAAAAACTCTCGCGAGACTTGCTGCCAGACGACCTATCCTAACCTTAACTATTCAAGATCAATGCCTAACCTTCACAATCTCACGAGAGCTCCTCAGTTTTACTGGTTCCCTTCTAGACACCTTTTACCTTCTGCGTTGGCTTCAGCACTGGAGGTTACCGTTTGAGTTGAATGATAATTCTCTGTGGGTTTATCAGTAGGAGTGACCCCTTTCACTTTACACAGTTATCTGACTCATTGTTAATGTGAAAATATTGATTAGAGCAGTTTTAAAACATATGTAATCTTATTATTGGAATCCGTGGTAACATCACTTGTGTGTGTACTCACGGCCTCCTGGTTGCCGTTGTCGGTGAAGTACTTGTACCAGTTCCAGAACTCAGAGTTCTGTTTGTACCAGCTGATGTTCCTGCGGTTGCGGATCAGCCTCCTGTGTGACTCTGCAGCAGCCGCCATCTCCTGGATACTTTCTCCCGCTGAGGGCAGAAAAGAGAAAAGAAGCTGATCCCCCAATGCTTCTGGCACTCACTTGGACATCCAGTTCAAGGACTTTTTTAAAGTTTATAAGAAGATATTAAAGGCCTCGGACTTGTTGTATTTTGGGGGTTAGACATCATATTACTTTTTACTTGTCAAGAAGATTGCTGCTATATAACATCTCAGGGTCAGATGCTACATTGAGGCGAGGCGAGGTGATGAATTTGGGTGCTGCTCTTTAATCAGAATTCATGGACTCATTTTTCTACTTTCATGGTCTTTCACCCCTGGCAGATCGCCACTGTGTAGTCTTTAGAAACAAATGTGCAAGTACAGTAAAACAAAATCACATATTTACCATCTCCTTTTGCCTTTCGCACAATTGGTCCAGCAGATAGGAACGCTACAAAAAGAGAGAAAAGCAAAAACAGATGTAAAATCCAGAAGTTGCTGAAGCCAACATGAAGTCCTGGAAATTGCTTACTCTTTCTATTCTGACCTTTTAAATGTGTCTGCGATACATAAGCGGTGATATGACATTAAACCTCAAACACTTACAGGTAGATATTACTCATTAAATCGGGGCAGGGGTAATTGGCTGTTCCCGAAATGCTGGCGTCTGCAGCAGCTCTTTGTAGATTTTATAGGTGAGCCTGTAACATCACACCCCACGCTGCGCTTTCAAAGAGCTGCGTGTGCACATATACGTGTGTACGTATGTGCACTGTTTGACCCCATGCAGCTGACAGAAAAGCAGATTCAGCTCTGCTGCAAGTTTCTTTCATCTCCACAGGGAAAAGGTGTTAATGCCTTACAGAAGGAGAGGAGGAGGAGGAGGGGAAGGAGGAAGAACAAGAAGGGAACAGATGACAGCTTTAAAAGAGAGATCCAGAGGGGATAATTCAGGGCTGTGTGGTGCATGTCGGAAGTGGAAAAACATCAATCTCCTGCTTTAAAAAAAGAGTTCTGATGAGCTTTGATGGGAGTAATCAGGAAGACGTGATGCACACTGTAGCGTGGAAGGTCACACATGCAAGCAAAGGTATGAATTTGCAGAGAAAAAACAGAATAGAGAAGTGAAGGTGACCCGAGGTGATAGAGCGATGTGGAGGAGGAAGAGGAGGAGGAGGGTGGGCTAAATGATGCTGCCTCAGTGTGTATCCGCCGTATTGTTTTTTACGAGCCTGTAAAAAACTGGCGGGCACATCTGGAAACGCCAGAGCTTTAAGAGGGCAGAGGAGGAGGTGATGCTGACAGGTACTCATTTCTTTACAGGACCAGGAACGATGAAAGAAACTTCTCCTCCTACTACTACTCCCTATTTTTCCCTTTTAACCAGACATTTTAACCAAACAGTTTTAAAGGAAAGATGAGCCTCGCCCCGTTGTAAATACGTCAGTCATGTCAAGAGCAAACTGGAAACAGGTGGCGGAGGAGCAACCTGCTGTCATGTTGAAACATTACAGATGATATATGAACACCACAGGCTACTGTATGTTAGAGAGCCACACTGCGATACACATGAAGCACAGTTGAAGAGCCTCCGTGTCCATGAACTGGTGAAGGGCAGAAACCCAACTAGCCCTCAGCCTTGACATGTAGATTGTGAAGCTGTAACTCAAGTAAAATTTATTCATGACGAGTTTTAAGGTAATGAAGCAAACAGAGGCACAAAATACAGACCGTAAAACAAGAATGTCAAGCAAATGATTTGTGGATGATGACAAAGAAAATCTATCTGCTAAAACCAGTGATGGAAAGTAACTAAGTACATTTATTCAGGTACTTAAGTACAATTTTGACTTCAGTATTTCCATTTTATATTACTATTACTCATCTAGATTTCATTTGAGAGCTATAGTTACTTTGAAGATCAAGATTTTACATATAAAATAGCATGATCCGCTTATAAAATGCAAACTTTTTGGGGCCCCATACAGGGCAGAACCTTTTTCCAA
>CAKAOI010051910.1:98370-108504 GCA_916701655.1 Sebastiscus albofasciatus
TCAAGTAAAATTTATTCATGACGAGTTTTAAGGTAATGAAGCAAACAGAGGCACAAAATACAGACCGTAAAACGAGACAAAACATGAATGTCAAGCAAATGATTTGTGGATGATGACAAAGAAAATCTATCTGCTAAAACCAGTGATGGAAAGTAACTAAGTACATTTATTCAAGTACTTAAGTACAATTTGAGAGCTATAGTTACCTTGAAGATTAAGATTTTACATACAAAATAACATGATCCGCTTATAAAATGCAAACTTTTTGGGGCCCCATACAGGGCAGAACCTTTTTCCAAGGACCCCCTCATTTTTATAACAATTATTTGTAATCTACAAACGTAATTAAGCATAATGCTTACTGTCATTTGTACTCTTAGCCATTGGAACTACTTTTATTGTACAACCTTTTGACATAAATACTTCAGACCTGTTTCATAGTGATAAACAGAAACACATTTTGATTTGAATCATGTTAATACCAAAGTCCCAATGAATCCAGACATTTAATTAATTACCAGTTTAATGCTGACTTTCAGTAAGTGCTTCAACTTTAAAACAGAAAGCTCTGAAGAAACCATAACAGAAATGATCATAACAGTGTTGCAAAACACATCATAGTAATTAAGCATATTACTTTAAGTTTTGATTGAAATATTTCCATTAGAGTGAGTGAAGTGACTGATTCATGACAGATTGACGTAATCTGTCACAAACATATCAGAGTTTCTATTGGCCCAGAGCTAACGTGGGTGGGAGTAATGGACACACATGGATGTTTGTTTTATTGGTGCAAATGGTCCCCATCTGTAGATATGAACTTTCTAATGATACAGCACGATTTTATAATCTATAGTAAATTATTTCGCGGACCCCCCTGACAGAGTGCCACGGACCCCACTTTGAGAATCACTGGATTAAACCATCCAACAGTATATAAAGTACATTTGCTCCACTTCAACCAGCTGCAACATAAAGTGCTGCACACACAGTAATGATAATCCAATATTATAATATCACACTGACATGGTGGAATTCTGCTGTGTTATGAGTACTTGTATTTTTAAGACTTTAAGTATATTTTGCTGCCAATACTTTTGCACTTTTACTGAAGTAAAAGATCTGAACACTTCTTCCAGCACTGGCTAAATCTTAAAATGTATTTCTCTACTTAGAAAATCTGATTGTGTGTTGTTATTTTAAGGTTTCTTGTACTCCCATATCTGCACAAAATCTTTGAAAAGCAGACTGATTATAACATGCACACTGTGGTATAAATAGCTCCATCAACACCATGATTATCTCTAACCAGTTGTCATTTTGAATGATGTGAAATTTCTCACTCACAATACTCTTCCTCCAGCATTTTGGGGGGTTGCATACATCGAACTAAATGGAGCTTTTCATTCAGAAAACATTACATAAGCTCGTCATTCAACGCCTGCAAAATTAATTACCATCATTTTTTTATCAAAGTGTGGCTTTGTTGTCTTGAAGAAAAAAGCTCTAAATTAGGACCAATTACTGCCGTGTCTCCGCTAACATTAAGAGATAATAGCTGACATTTTGCATCAATGCATCCTCGTAATAATTAGGGCTTGAATGGTTC
The DNA here is from genome assembly GCA_916701655.1 of Sebastiscus albofasciatus. Classification (NCBI taxonomy): domain Eukaryota; kingdom Metazoa; phylum Chordata; class Actinopteri; order Perciformes; family Sebastidae; genus Sebastiscus; species Sebastiscus albofasciatus. The sequence goes on from CAKAOI010051910.1 coordinate 99,980, forward strand.
ATACTCGGCATAGTGCAGAGAGGTGAGGAATATTTCAAATGACCAAACTATTCATCCATTCATTCAGTATTCTAATCATAAAACCTGTTTCTGTTTTATTCTATTTTTGTTGATTTTGGAAGCGAGAAATGTTAGCAACTTTGTGTTGTTTCTGTTTATAGTGTTGAGATTATCAGTGGTGGAAAGTACATTAACTCAAGTAGTTAAGTAGTTAAGTATTTCCATTTCATGCCACTTTATACTTCTACTACACTACATTTCAGAGGGAAATATTTTTCTTTTTACTCCACTACATTTATTTAACAGCTGTAGTTCTTTGTAGCTTTCAGATTTCAGAAACATATAAGTTTATAAAAATATGTTTAAATTAAACAAGAGCTGAAACAGTTAATCGATTAATCAATTAGCTGATTATCAGAAAATTAATCTGCATATATAAAACACTTCAAATTAGCTCCATCTCTGCAACAGTAACACTCACGGGGGCCCATTTTCTTACTACTAGTACTTTTATTTTGATATTTCATGTACATTTTCTGACAATACTTTTACTTACAACTCTTTTACTTATAATGGAGTATACACACAGTCTGAGTACTTCTTCAACTGCTGGTGTTTACATAGTTTAGACCGTTTTAGTTCACTATAAAAGCCCTTTTATTTTATACTAGGGCTGTCCTCGGCCAAAGACATTGTTAGTCGACTAACACTCATACGATTTTGTCTTTAAAACTGAGTTTGTGCACAAAGAATCACACAAAAGCACCACTTTAAATCTTGTGTTTACCAGAGATGTGCTCATAAGTTTCTTAGAAATAAGTCATTGAGCATGAAAAAAGCATAAAAAACGACTAATCGACTAAAGAATCCTTAGTCGACTAAGACCAAAACAACCGACTAGCCGATTAATCAACTATGAGGTGTCAGCTCTACTATATAACTACCATAGTAATGATCTAGATGGTGACAGATATTTCAATACTGACCCCGTAGTGTGATAATGTCTGATCCCCACTGTGTACTCACCAGGCAGCAGAATCACAGCCAGCAGCGTTGTGATGAACACGCCGGTGAAACTGGTTCTCCTCCGTCCAGCCATGACTTCACCTCCTCCTCTCCTGCACAAAGACAGCGACATTTAAAATGATGCTCTACTCCCCAAAAACTCCATCACTTTTGTGCCTTAAAATCTTAGTACACAACTGATAGTTTCAGCTGACGTCAACTTTATGACGGCAATATCCAAAAATTATTGCAAAATTGCAATTTCCTTAGATTTCTCTGTATTTACACTCATTTTAGGTTACAGTTCACCCAGCCAGGGTCGTAAAATGTCATTTTTAGTCAAGCTATTTCCACTAATTCCTCATACAGCTGCATTTTTAGATGCAGATCTTCTCAGATGTTTGTTACCTCCAAGACTGCAGACAATCTTACAAACCTTATGAACCACTGGTTCAAGGTGTTGACTCCAATCACAACCTGAGACCTCAGAGCTGAGCTAGTTTTCACCTGGAGAGCTGTTGAAGTGACCCCCGCAGCTTGGAAGTGAACTCTGACTCGGAGGCTTTTAAACAAACATGTTTGTCCTGGCTGGGCTAACGCTATTGGTTTTTTGCCATCGTAAAACAGAACCAGGTGTTGTTCAGCAGTCACACTTGACTTCAACCTGAACTTGAATCCCTCCTAAGCACCTTAAAGTAAACACACAGAAGTGCTGAATCACCACACTGTTTGTTCTTCAGTCTCTTACCTGTGGTTATCTTATCTTCTGTCTGTGGATCCAGATGTGGACTCAAATGAAGCCGACCGACCAGGTGACTCAGTCCGCCAGAGGTTCAAACACTAAGTGTGTGTCTGTGTTTGTGTGTGTGTGTGTAGGGGTGTGATAGAGGGTCCTGGTGCACCCTGTCCCGTCTGACAGACTGCCCTGATGAAGAAATCCGGGAAGGTTTTAAACCGAGCCCGTTCATTAACACTCAAAAAAACACACGCAGGGACCACCTGAGGGGGTCAAGGGCCACATCAACACGACGCGTGATTGGTTGGTTCGTTCAGAAAGTTTCAGCCAATTGGAGGCACCGTAATTAAAGGCAGGAAAAGAGAGAAGGTGGGAGGGCTGGAAGCAGAGATGGAGACGTGGAGAAATGAGAAGTTATCACAAGTGGCGTTTTTTTAATTAAACATGATTGATGATTTATTCTAAGGAGTCACATTTAAGGTTAGAAATCAGACTCTGGATCTTTTTTTTTTGGATGTAACAATCACTCCAAAGCAAGAAAAACCCTATGACAGAAAGGGACAGAAGAAAGAAAACATCAGGAAGTAATGAAGGGGAGCTGAGGTGCCACATAAGCACTTCTCAGAGACCCTCAATGAGGGCCAAACCACAGCTTCTGCCTAAACCTGAACACACACACACACACACACACATGCAGGGGACAGCTGGTCTACACATGAGGAATTTGATAATCTACAGTTTCCTCCTCACTTTAACTGTGTTCAGGCATGCCAGCCTTGTAACAAACACACACAAACACACACACAGTGGTTTTAGTGGGTCTCTGAAAACGCCGTGTAGCTGCGATGAGTGATGCAATATCAGCACATCTGACTGCATTAGCCTGTAATTTCTTTATAACACTCAGTAGTCTTATGAGGTTTGTGGCAGGCCGGCTTCTGGGGAGGTTTTATTACGTTTGTGGAGAAATTGCGATCTGCTTTCTCACAGCAGATGTGATTTAATCCCAAATAAATCATGTTGGTTCAGGACAAAATGAGTTTATACACATTATCTTAGTATAGTTTAGAGTGAAGATACATTTTTCTATTATTTTTGGACGTATTTTCACACAGGTTAAACTTCTTTATTCCCCTATTTATGTACACGGAGATACATCGTTACAAGCAGTGGTGGAAGAAGTACTCAGAACCCTTCTTACCACAGTAAAAGTCTAAGTTGTTTTGGTGTTCAGCAAGATGTCAATTGTCACTTTTTATAATGTCTTTGTAAAGGGAATGTATACCTTTTCACTTTTTATAAATGCTCTGATGATACAACTGTATGTTCATGCAAAACAAAAGCTTAAAAAAAAGAAAGAAATGGTTTTCCCAGTTTGGTGTGGACGAACTCAACGAGCCTTGATCTCAACCCCGGCCAACACCTTTAGGATGAACTGAAACGCAGATTACAAGCCGTGCCAACTTCATTAATGCTCTTGTGGCTGAATGGGAGCAAATCCCTGCAGCCAGGCTCCTAAATCTTGTGAAAAACCGTCCTAGAAGAGTGGAGACTGGTAATAGCAGCAGATTAATGTGCATGGCTTTGGAATGAGATATTTAACAATCATATATAATGTTGGGGCGTCTAGTTCACATACTTTTGGCCATGGACTTTAGCTTCATTAATCACCTGCCCTGAACAGGTCTCTTTCTCTCTCTGTGGTAAATTCTGCAATACGTACTGTATAGTACAATACTAATATACATGCGTGGTGTAAATACATTAAACTGGCGCTTTATATTTTCTTATCTTTAAGCCGACACATGCAGCTGGTTTATGTGGGCCTGCATCACCTCAGGGAAAGTCAAATGAATACATTATTATGTCATTTGAACCGCAAAGTTCATACAACAGTCAGATGAAGTCACATACGAAGTGATTCTAGTCTGAAAGTCAAATCACAGTTTTTATATTTTCCCTATTTGTAATCCCTGTAGAGTCGACACCTGGAGGCTTTATTTGCTTTGTATTTTGTTTTTTTAGCATTTCCACATTTTTTTGCAGCCGCTCTCCTGTCCCATCGTGCCCCAACTGAACATTTAGTGGTCATGTTAACACTGTATCTCGTATGTAATTAAGTTTGCTAACAGGTGTTTCGCAGAGCCCACAAACCTACAATCCAGCCCGGGAGCAGATTCAAACACGACGACGACAAAACCATACTCATAATTTTCTCTAAAGCTGGAATGTGAGGGATCCTCAGAATTCAGACACCTGGTTTACCACGACAGCTTTTTTTTTTTTGTAAAAACAAAAAGTCTTTATTTCAGTATGGTGGTGAGAGACATGTAAGAGGAGGGGGTGCTGTACAAATAAGAGAGAACTTGTAGTCAGAATAAGCCCATTTTAATGTTTCTTATGTACACAACATTCACAGAAACAGACAGGTGGTCACACGCTGTCGTCACTGCAGGTCATCGTCGTCAAACAGATCCTCAAAGTCTGCAGGCAGTAAAAGAGAGCAAGATGGAAAGAAGAGGAAGACAAAAAAAGACAAGAACAGGGTTAGAATTAGTCCAGCTGTTTCCCCCAAAACTCCTACATTCTCAGCTAATTATGCAATATATCATCATTTTAATTCTAGCTTTAAGTTTAAAACATCTCGTATGAAGTGTGGTGGAAACTTCTATCCAGAGTGTCTTTTACTTCAAATGTGGCAAAACGCATAGGAACTGCATGCGTGCCATCCACATGTTAGCATTTTCTTCTCATAACAAAGGTACCCGAGGACTCCAGTTGAGGAAATGATTCACATCACGACACAAAATTATAATAATACTAATAGAAGCAGATAGAAAAGTTTCCTCTTGTAACACAGCAATTTCAAAGCTTTTCTGACAATTTTCTTTGCACGTCTTGTCCACACAATGAAACACTACATTCACAAGCTCTAGTGATTAGAGACGAAACTGTTAGTCGTCAACTATTACCTATATTGATTATGTATCGACTATCATTTAAGTCATTTTGTGAAGCAAAACTGCTAAAAATTCACTGTTTCCAGCTTCTCAAATGGCTGGTTTTTCTTTGTCTTCTGTGGTATTAAACTAAGTATCTTTGGGTTTTAGACACAACAAACAATTTCAATATGTAACCTGACCTTTGACAATTTTTTAAAAAGTTTTTCCAGACTCTCCTTCAAGCCACACACATAACTTTGACCACTGACATCCTTGTGACAAAAGCTGTGAGCTCGTGGTCGATGTAAATTGTACTTTTGAGTCAAGTCAATTTTATTTAGTATGCCCAATATCACATATCACAAATTTGCTAAAAGGGGCCGTCAGCTGTCTGCTGCAAGGATTTAGGAAGTAGTTTGCAGCCATTTATCAGCTGTAAAGCAAATTTGTATACATTACCATACATTTTCCAGATTGTTCATATGCTCAAACTGAGGCTACGTTCCAAATCGCATACTTTTTATTCTTACTCGGTACGTACTGCAGCTGCCCTTACAAAGTACGTACTGTTGCATGTATGCATACAACTGGGATGTATTACTTCATCATAACATTGCGTCTAGAATTTTGACCCTCTTGCAAATATATCCGCAGAGGATTGTGGGTCAGAATAGCCAGAAAAGCATGCTGGCCTGCAAAATGTTGTAGTAGGACATCCTGGTATTTTTGGCATACTGCATTTGACATAAAAGTAGGGACATAATAAATATTTTTCTGGCATATAGTAAGGTAGTATGGGTATTGGAACACACAGTAATTCAGCGCACCAGGGTTGAGAAACTCTTTCTTTCATGTCTCGGTGGTTTCCGATAACAGGACATTCCTGTTTTGCCTAATAAGGGACAGGCAAAGAGTCAAGCGGCTTGCCCCTTGGCTACCCATACCCCCTTGCAACTTTTAACACAAGCCGCACCAGGGACCGGTAGTCCATGTTTCAGTGTTTAGTTGACCTTTTAACGCAGCTTAACATTACAGTGTCATGTCTACGTGAGGACACGACAACCTGAGCTTACAAAGCCCAATTAAAATCATTTAAATCATCACTTTAGTTCTATAAATCAGACCGAACTCTTCAACATGTCGTGCTTTTCCATTCCTCGCTCACTTCTTGTTAAATCCTGATTCTGATTAGCAGAAGTGTTTGGTGTGCACATATGAAAACATAAGTGGGTAAGGCTTTACAGTCCCATTAGCGCTCTGTTTTAAAAAGCATTACAGGAAATTACAAGCCATTTATGTTGCATCATTTTGGACACTATAGGTCAGTCTCATCATGCGTAGCAGCTGTGTCTATTTCCAAATGACACATGACATGACAGTACTTTGATTGCACACATTATTAGCATGGAGGGCACTTATGGAACTCCCTGATAGCGCCACATGCTTAGAATTCACTGAATGGCAGTTTTAGCAGTGTTAACAACCCAAGTGATGTTATGGAGTGTGTATGAATGTGTGTGTGTTTTAAAGCAGCTGACTGGCGAGGTGTCCCGCTGCGTTTCAGTCTGACAGAAGCTATAAAACTCAACATCCCTCTTTTCTTTCATTCCCTCCTTTTTAACAATCAGCTCTTTTCTTTCTAGGTCATGTGCTGCTGAGCCCAAATTATTTTGCCTGCAGCCGACGCTGCAAGACGGAAAACAGATTATCTTAATGTTTTGTGTGTGTGAAACGGGTGTTTACAGGGAACAACAGGATTTTGGAGGGTTAATTTGAGAAGACAATGTGGTTAACTACAACTCCAGTTCCCATGCTGTTTATCAATGATCTGGTTTCTCCCCTTTAACTTTTTATATTCCTCCTGGAAAAAAATGTTGGAATATTTTAAGTGCATTTAAATTAATGTGTTCCATTAGAAACTTTCCTATTTTAAAGATTTTTTTGAAATAGTTGGAGCTTTATTACTTTACTGCCTCCATGTGTTTGAACACTTCAGTCTGCTTTAGTTTACAGTTTAAGTTTGACTTTAAAAGAAAGCTTTACACGTGATCAGGTTTCTCTAAAAGAAATATATGCGTTAACCAGGTTTCTGTTAATCCCTTGATCATCAAAAGGGAACCAGGTTTCTCATTTAAATGATGTTACAGATGTCACATTACTACCAAACATCTGGAATGTTAAGATAAATTAAATGCATGTAAACACAACCACTCGTGTCTAAAGTCGCTAGTGTCTACTGACAAATGTGGGCAATAAAATAAGTGGACAGATCAGGACAGGAGGACGGGAAACAAATCATAAAGGTTCACTTGTTTTATTTACCAACATTTGTAACTCGGCACTAAACTACACGCTTCCCCATCAGACATGATCCTTAAGGACACAGGAGGATTTTGTTGTGTCACGCCACGTGGCTTTGATCATTTAGTTTTAGTCATGACACGAATCAGTGAGTTTAAGCGTATTCCTGAGACTGGTTGCCACTCTGGATAAAAGTGCCAAGATTTCAGTTTAATTTCTGCTCAACTCCGAAAGCTTCCTCCTCGTTGTGTGTCGTCCTGCTGACATACGCTGCTACTATATTCAAAGAACAGATAACTTAAGTGGTACACATATTATTTCCAGTGTGTGCAAATTTGATAATTTGGGGAGAAAAAAAGACAAAGTAGAGAAAACTGAGGCTCACCATTAAAGAAATCAGAGTGCACTGCTTTTTCATTGGCTGCCAGGTCCATTAGCAGTCCGCTGCTGCCTCCTGCCTGTTAACACACAGCAGTACAACCAGTTTTAAGGCATTAGCAACTAACTCACACACACATTACATTCAATGTAAACAATAGGGGTGGAAAAGCTACTAGGGGACAATGTCATGACAGAAATGGAACATACTTCTGGTGGTAGGACAGAGACTGTGCATTATACAGAGGGGGGACGTTTTGTGGCAGGTTGAAAATACACCAAGGTTATTAGACATTATCTGAAGTATATACAAAATAAAATACTTGATTGTAGGTAATCATTTGTGCATTATAGAGAGGGGATACACTGCAAATTCTCCAGAGTTAAATATGCCTTGTTAAAGTATATTAACTCTTTCAGAGTTATTACAACAACAGCCAGTCATTACAACAACAGCCAGAGTCATTACAACAACAGCCAGAGTCATTACAACAACAGCCAGAGTCATTACAACAACAGCCAGAGTCATTACAACAACAGCCAGAGTAACATGCCCTCCAGTGTAGGTGAAAATATTCAGAGTTAAAAATGTTCGGTGTAAAATATACAGTGTCAAAGTATATGGACTCTTTCAGAGTTATTACAACAACAGCTAGAGTAAGATTCACCCCAGTGTTGGTGAAAGTGTTCAGAGTTACCAGACTGGTGTGTTGTGGAGAGTACTCTGTACTCTGGAGAGCTCCTCCCACCTCCTCCCCATTTCAAAACGGACCGAGATGTTCTCAGCGTCATTTTGTCCTCCTCAAAAGACTGAGGTAAGTTTCTCTTAATCACTTATTAAACCAAATATGAGCATTTCAGCAGAAACAGCATTTTAGGATAACTTTATATTGTTGTTCAACAAACACTCCAGCTGGTTTTGTGTCTTAAAATACTGAATTACACCGAGCTAACGTGACCATGTGGAAGCTAGCTAAAATGTGTCAGCAACATTAAGCCAATTAACGCTAACTAGCTAATGTCAAACAATACTTGTAATGTCGGCAAGAGGTGTCAATGTGGAGCAGTGACAGTTGTGTTCTTATTAATGTCCATAGATTACAGTAAAATACGAAGACTGCATGTGTAGGGAGTTGGCTGAACTAGCTAACTAGCTAACAAGC
>CAKAOI010051911.1:3427-15424 GCA_916701655.1 Sebastiscus albofasciatus
GAGAGAGAGAGAGAGAGAGAGAGAGAGAGAGAGAGAGAGAAAAGATGAAACTTAGTCAATACTTTATTTCATTTACAAAGAGATGCGTCCTCAGTGTGTGTTCCCTTTCAAAGTAGTGCTGAAGATGTTAGATGTAACAGGGACTGTGATAAATGCAAATGTAGATCCCATTGTCCTGATTGCATAAACGTTTTTACCTCAGATTTAATGTATATGATGTGTTCTTTATACTATAACAGTTTTCCTAAAATTATATTTAAAAAAATTGCAATATATCGCAATTTATCACGGGACGAGAGAGAGTTGACAGACGAGACGATGGTGGAGGATTGGTGCTGTCAGAGCCAAAAGTAAAAAGCACCTATTTGGCAATAATTTATGATTTAAACCCAAAGCTAATAGGGAACCATAACGTTAATGAGCCGACGTGTAAACTTTTAGTATGAAACTGCGCCGGTGTGCAGTGTGTCGCCAGGTGGAATCTAGGGCTCGACCTAAATATTAGACTATTCGGTTATTCGTTGGTTGGGTAGATTTAACATTTTTGGTATTCGGATATTCTTAGTTGTTTTTGTTTTAACCCACCAAGATTAAAAATATGCATAAAACACACCAAACAATTTGGAAAATGCTTCTTATTCAATAACAAACAACAATACTCTGGAATAACCGAATTCTTAAAAATGAATGCATTTAATTAAACCGAAAGACGTGTTGCAGCGCTGTGCCGTCCATCTCAGCCGAGAAAAGTCTGGCTGAGAGCTTCCCGAGTCGTGTCGTAGAGACGAGCCGAGAGCCTTCTTCGCCGTTGCTTATGTCAGAGCGAAACCCACGGCAGGCTTGGACCTCCAGGGCAGAGAGGAAGCCTCCGCAGGCCGCATTACGCAACGGGTTTGCAGACGGGCACTGCAGCCTCAAAACGCCACTGTTTAGGAGGGGAGGGCTCGCAGAGAGAGAGAGAGGCTGGATGGAATGAGAGTGAGCCACTCAGCAGCTGACAAACTCTGCACGGGTGGACTCCAATCACCTCCATTAACTGTCAATCCTGGAAGCACCTGCAAGACAAGGGGGAGGGGGGCTGAACAGCACAGGAGAAAGGCTCTGCAGGCCTGTCTGGCCCTGCAGGCACGTAACACAGTATGTAAACATGTTCTAGTAGAAACACAAAATACAAGTATCTCATCTCATCTCTCTCATCCCGTTAGGGGTCGCTGGAGCCGATCCCAGCCGACATTGGGCGAAGGCAGGGTACACTCTGGATAGATCGCCAGTCCATCGCAGGGCTGACACATAGAGACAGACAACCATTCACACTCACATTCACACCTACGGGCAATTTAGAGTCAACAATTAACCTAACCTGCATGTCTTTGGACTGTGTGGGAGGAAACCGGAGTACCCGGAGAAAACCCACGCTAACACAGGGAGAACATGCAAACTCCACACAGAAGGGCCCCAAGCCAGATTTGAACCTGCAACTCTCTAGCTGTGAGGCACCAGTGCTAACCACTGCACCACCATGCAGCCCCCAAAATACAAGTATGAACCTGAAAATGAGCTCGATATGGGTAGATATATAAACACACCACCTTAACCCTATAATGTTTACTGTACATGCATAGCCCAAGTAAAATAATATAGCAATGAAATCACAGCTGATTACTGACACAGTAACACTGTGACAACAGTGAATACAGTATAACATGCTTAAAGAAATAATAAATAAATAGGAATAAGTCACAAGAGATTGCTGATACCGGCCGATACACACGGCAACATGTGAATAAGAGGAGTACTGGTACTTATTGTTTTCCACTTCAAGCACTACATGTAATCCATTGTGTCCAGTAGAGAGAGAGTTGTGTGTAAATGACTTTCACCTTTAAGGAAACAGGTGAAAGTAATTTACAGGGAGACTAATTAGTCAACCTGAAGGAACATTTTTTGTTTTTTTTCTTAAATAATATTTGTTCTTCTCATTCGCTTTGGCTCAATTCTCAAATGAGAATAATTTTTTTTCAAAACGATGAGCTCAAATCTCTGAACAATTAGTTTGTTGCTCACAACAAATTAGAATTTCTCATTCATTCAAATAAATAGCACGTGTTTTGGCACGTGTGCAAAAAGTCAGTACAATTGTCTACAACAACCATTTGCACACGTCCTGCTGATCAAAACCGATGAGTTGATTCTCAGTGAAACTGTCGTCCTCTTCACAACTTCTAAACATTCTTTCACCGTTTGAGCCGCAAAATGATCCATTCAATTATCAAAATCTGTCAGACCTGCATGTAGTCAGCATGTAGTCAGCTTCTCTTTATACGGGCATTTGTCTTTTGCATGTAGGCTACATTATACATTTCTGATGATGAACAACTGACAGATGACTAGACCGGTGATATGTAATGACAGTCTATTGTTGCTCCGTACACTATCCTCCAAAAATGTCAGCGTGCCCCAGAGTGCTCCGTGACTCCCGTTCCCTGGATGTGGAAAAGTCAAAGACCGCCCAGAACCAGGAGAGGAGGAGGAGGAGGAGGAGGCAGAAGAAGGCTAGTAATATGGTCTGGAGGTGGCCGGGGCTCAACCAGAGAAGTCAGGAGGGGAACCGGAGATGGGGGAGATTGTATATGAAAACACACACACATACACACACACACTACTCAGAGCACGCTCTTAAAGGTCCCATATCATGCTCATTGTCAGGTTCATACTTGTATTTTGTGTTTCTACTAGAACATGTTTACATACTGTAATGTTAAAAAATATATATATTTTCCTCATACTGTCTGCCTGAATATGCCACCTCTGTCTGAAACGCTCCATTTAAGTACATTTCAATGGAATTGCGTTCCTAGGCAACAGTCTGGGTCCATGTTTAATTCCTGTCAGCTGATGTCATTCACATACACTGCAACAGGAAGTAAACTGGGACACATTAAGAAAGTTTACGTTTAAAACCATGTAATGGTCTAAATATTGTAGATTTGTGACATCACAAATGGACAGAAATCCTAACAGCTTGTTTCAAACACAATTTCTGAATATGGGCTGTGTGTATTTCTCTGTATATTGAACATTTCAATACTTTCACAGTATTTATATAGCACTTAAACATGTTTTATACTATAACAGACATGACAATCTCATTTTTTTACAAGATGGGACCTTTAAAGAACCTGAATTGGCTTGGACAAGGCTTGTGAAATAGTAAATAATGTTTTTCCGCCCCAAAATGTACCCATTGTGAAATGTCAAGTAGCAGTATCAGGGAGGGTGTATAGTTTTGGTAGGTGCAACACATTCTGTACTGAGGGACAGTGAATGGGAATCTAATATATACACACGTGGACAAAATTGTTGGTACCCTTCCTTTAAAGAAAGAAAAATCCACAATGGTCACTGAAATAACTTGAAACTGACAAAAGTAATAATAAATACAAATTTACTGAAAATGAACTAATGAAAATCAGACATTGATTTTGAATTGTGGTTCAACAGAACAATTTTAAAAAACAAACTAATGAAACTGGCCTGGACAAAAATGATGGTACCCTTAACTTAATATTTTGTTGCACAACCTTTTGAGGCAATCACTGCAAACAAGCGATTTCTGTAACTCTCAATGAGACTTCTGCACCTGTCCACAGGTATTTTGGCCCACTCCTCGTGAGCAAACTGCTCCAGCTGTCTCAGATTTGAAGGGTGCCTTCTCCAGACTGCATGTCTCAGCTCCTTTCACAGATGTTCAATAGGATTTAGATCAGGGCTCATAGAAGGCCACTTCAGAATAGTCCAATGTTTTGTTCTTAGCCTTTCTTGGGTGTTTTTAGCTGCGTTTTGGGTCATTATCCTGTTGGAGGATCCATGACCTGCGACTGAGACCAAGCTTTCTGACACTGAGCAGCACATTTCGCTCCAGAATGCCTTGATAGTCTTGAGATTTCATTGCACCCTGCACGGATTCAAGACACCCTGTGCCAGATGCAGCAAAGCAGCCCCAGAACATAACCGAGCCTCCTCCATGTTTCACATTAGATACAGTGTTCTTTTCTTTGGATGCTTCATTTTTGCGTCTGTGAACATAGAGCTGATGTGACTTGCCAAAAAGCTCCAGTTTTGTCTCATCTGTCCAAAGGACATTCTCCCAGAAGCTTTGTGGCTTGTCAATATGCATTTTGGCAAATTCCAGTCTCACTTTTTTATGATTTGGTGTCTTCCTGGGTTGTCTTCCATTAAGTCCACTTTGGCTCAAACAGTGACGGATGGTGCGATCTGACACTGATGTACCTTGACCTTGGAGTTCACCTCTAATCTCTTTGGAAGTTGTTCTGGGCTCTTTGGTTAACATTCGTACTATCCATCTCTTCAATTTGTCATTAATTTTCCTCTTGCGGCCACGTCCAGGGAGGTTGGCTACAGGACCTTAAACTTCTGAATAATATGTGCAACTGTAGTCACAGGAACATCAAGCTGCTTGGAGATGGTCTTATAGCCTTTACCTGCCATGCTTGTCTATAATTGTCTTTCTAATCTCCTGAGACAACTCTCTCCTTAGCTTTCTGTGGTCCATGTTCAGTGTGGTACACACCATGATACCAAACAGCACAGTGACTACTTTTCAGCCTTTAAAGGGACTGTTTGTAACTTTTTAAGTGTATAAATGTAGCGGGTCACCACACATGCGCGCTCGCATATGCGCGTTCGCGTGTGGCCGCTGCCGCTCCTCCTCTGCCTGCTTGTCTTCACTCAGACAGCGCGCGTTCTCGCTCAGCTCGCTCCACCTCTAGACGTGAACGCGCGCTCACTCCACACTGCAGGAGAGTTAGTTTAGCTCTGAGGATATCTAGTGAATCTACAGTGGACGTTTGTGCAGAAATAACTGCTGCAGCTCCTCCAGACCAACAGAGGTTTCCTGTGTCTTGTGAAATGACAGAGCTCCTCAGCGAGTAACGTTGTTGTCTCGTTACCGACCGGATGACGGTGTCTCCCTGCTCTCTCCGGCTGCGGGCGGAGAGAGCAAGGAGACACGCTGCAGAGCCCCGCTGCATCAGCCTGCGCTGAGGCAGGAAAAGCCAACACTAGGATCAGATCTAAATCATGTTCATGGAGAGACCTTGGTCTGGTCAGCTAACATTACTGCCAAGCAGGTAAAATATAGAGTGATATTGTGCTTTTAGCTGACGTGTGTCTCCTCACTGTTTTGAGCGATGCTCGTTCAGGTATATTTAGAGCGAGCAAGCGCGAGCTCGACGCTGACTTTCGTTGATTTCACGGCCACAGGTGTCGCTGTTAAGAAGCAATTCTGAAAGTTAAAATAGTCACTTTAAATAGGCAGACTGACTGATTAAAAGTTTGAAGATACCTGTGATGCTAATTACAGGACACACCTTAGTTTAACATGTCCCTATGGTCAAATTATTTTCAATCTTTTCTAGGGGTACCATCATTTTTGTCCAGGACAGTTTCATTAGTTTGTTTTTTAAAATGATTCTGTTGAACCACAATTCAAAATCAATGTCTGACTTTCATTAGTTCATTTTCAGTAAATTTGTATTTATTATTACTTTTGTCAGTTTCAAGTTATTTCACTGACCATTGTGGGTTTTTCTTTCTTTAACGGAAGGGTACCAACAATTTTGTCATTGTATTTTACATTGTCGGAAAGCCTGTTTATTTACCTTCATAATGATGTCCAACTTGTAAGGATCATGCATTTGTGGGATGAGCAGCACAGCTGATTATGTAGGTAGCACCCAAGAAAAATTTGCCAAAATGCTCTGTCAATGGTAAACTGGAATGTCATGTTCAGTGATGAGTCCAGGTTCTGTCTGCCAAAGTTGGATGGCAGGGTCAAAGTATGGAGACGACGCGGAGAACGCTATTCCGATTGTTGCACCGATGGAGTAACAGCTTTTGGTGGGGGCAGTGTCATGGTGTGGGGCGGCATCTCCCTCACTGGCAAAACAAGGTTTGTCATCATTGAAGGCCATCTCAATGCAGGGAGATATCTGGATGAGATTCTGCAGCCAGTGGTGATCCCATATCTCCACAATCTGGGCCTAACTTCATCCTCCAAGATGACAACGCTCGCCTTGTCTTGTTCTTTGTTACTGATAGAGAGTTCAATCATCCAATCCACCAAACAACTCAAAACAAGAGTCAACACCAACAGGAGAATACACTGTTTACCATTGACGGAGCATTTTGGAACATTTTTCTTGGGCGCTACCCACATAATCAGCTGTGCTGCTCATCCCACAAATGCATGATCCTTACAAGTTGGACCTCATTGTGAAGGTAAATAAACAGGCTTTCCAATGATGTAAAATACAATGACCATTAGCATTGTAACCTCAAATCCTCAAATTAGGCACGAACCTCCACTTGGACTCAAAGATGATCTGATTAGATTTCGGTGGTCTCAGGTAAATCATTTTTTTTAAATGGATGGATTAATGAATGGATGCTATTACAAAGTGCTTCTGACAAAAGCAGCCACTAAATCGATTAATCCAGTCAGCCTGTTCAACATGGTTTTTATTATTAATTGATTCTTCCGGTGAGCCGGAATTCAGCTCTGATTACATTCAGTAGCAAAATGTGATTGATGGTACCCATCTGATTTTGGATGGATGGATTGCGAACAGCAAACTGACATGATACCAACTCATTCTAAAAGCACTGAGGTTTCACTATTACTCTTGCTGCAATTTAAAGAAAGAAAGGCTAAATGAGGCTTTCAAAACACCTTATGAAAAACAAGGAACTGAAGTAGTAATTGAGTTTGCAGCAGGCACACTGGAATCAATGGCCAGTCTTCCAGTAATGAGGACGGAAGCTCACGTCCACATTTCTTTGTGTTTACAAAGAATATATTTGTGGAATTGTTTGTGTATTTGCAGATCTGTTTTATATTTGCAAAATATTTTTGTGTGTGAAGGTGTTTTATATTCACAGATTGCACATTTACACACAGATTGTCCATCTGTTCACACAAATAATATTGAGACAAATCCATCTCCACACACCCCCACACCTGCAACACCGGATCTGCCGTCAATCAGCCTTTAAACGCCAAAGTCTATCACTGACTGACTGATTTTAAATTGAAATTACACCATCAAAATTGATATGCGCCATAGTGTTTCTACGATAATTTACGATACGATACCATAGTGCTTTTATTGTCAGACAGGTCTGAAATTTGTCTGGCATCACAGCGACTCCATGCAACATCACAGAAAAGACAAAAAAAACAAATCAAGACAAGAAACAAGGATACATACATTTAACATTACAATCCCAGAAGACGATATTCAGGGCCCTTCAACGTACATTTGATCTGGGATTAAGCTCCATATTTAGTTTTAGGATTGACTGGTGTACAAAGGAGTGCTTCAGTCTAACCCAGGGGTCAGCAACCTTTACTTTAGGCAAAAAGAAAAAGAAGAAAAATCTGTCCGGAGCCGCAAAACATTTGAGTATTGTGATGAAGGTAACAGTTTATAGTCTAAGTATATAGTATATAAGTATAATGCAGTGAGGGCCCAAGTGCAAATGTACGACGATTTAATAAGGTTAGATCAGGGGTCAGCAACCTGTGACTCCGGAGCCACATCCAGCTCTTTAGCTCCACTCCGGTGGCTCCCTGTGGATTGTTTTTAAAAATTAGTGGAAACGAATAACTGCTTTTTGTTTACATTTTCATTTTTATTTATCATTGTTGTGGGTCTAATGTACGACAGTAGGACAGTATTAGGGCCACATTGAGGGAAAAAAATTGGAGATTTCAAGAATTAAGTCATAATATTATGAGAAAAAAAGTTGTAACATTACGAGAATAAAGTCATAACTTTACGAGAAAAAAAGTCGGAATATTAAGATAATAAAGTCATAACTTTACGAGAACAGAAGCCGTAATATTACGAGAATAAAGTCATAACTTTACAAGAAAAAACTAAATAACACGTAAAATTATTACTTTATATTATTATGACTTTATTCTCATAATATTACAACTTTTTTCTCTTAAACTTATGACTTTAGTTCCTCATTCGTTCCCCAGTAATACTCACATTTTGTGTACCTTATTGTTAAGTGTTTCGCAATTCTGTACGTGTGCAACCAATGTCCACTATTGAATTGAGGAATTCCAATGTGTCCTTTTATTCAATTTAGAATGGGTGTAATGACGGCTCGCCGTTACTGGATGTTAATTATAGTAAATATAACTATAGCTATAACTAATTTATATACTATATATTTTTTATGATGATAGACTTCCGGGTCACTGCTCGTGTGGTGACCGGTCAGCTCGGAGAGTAGTTTTCTTTTTCTTTTTCTTTTATCTATCAGTCTGTTATTTATTGTATATTTAGCTTGTGTTACGTTATATCCTTCTCGATATTGTGGTTGACGTTTGGCTGTTGATAAGGTTTTTTTTATTCGTGCTCGGCTATTTTTCGTCTCCGCTTCCTCTGTTTACCTGCCACGACCGCTCACTGTGGATTAAAAAACTGCTTGGGGACACTAACCAGCGACACGGATAGCAGAAGATTCGTTTGGTCACTGATGCTTCTGCTCATTTTGGAGTATTTGTTCTGCTTAACAACTGGACTCAACCTCCCGGACAGCCTGCGAGTTACATACTCCAGAGATTATCTGCTGCAGCTACAACTTCACTCCCACCAAGCTATTGCTACAGATAAGTTCCCGGAGGAAATACGATGCAAGTATTCTAACCAAGGGGATTCTTTTCACAACAAGAAGAAGGTAACAAGCTAACGAAAATCATTTATATGAGTACAGGACTGCCCCCATTCTTGCATTCACTGAAATGTGGTTGAATAGGAATGACAACGATGACACTCTGCATATATATGGCTTCGGGAAACCCATAAGACTTGACCGAGATAGTGAGCTCACTGGTAAACAACATGGCGGTGGCGTTTGCCTCTATGCAAACACACGCTGGTGCTCTACGTGATCGTCAGGGAGAAGCTGTGGACCTCTGACATCGAACCTCTGGCTGTTTCCCTTCACCTTTTCTACCTCCACAGGGAATTCCCACAGCTCTTTTTCATTTTGGTCTACATTCACCCCAGAGCTAATGCAACCACAGCCATAGAGCACATCAAGAGGACATTAGACAGACTTGAACTCATATCCCCGGACTCCCCCAAATTCATCCTGGGTGATTTTAACCATTGCTCAGCCGTCAAATTTTTAAAAGGTTTTTACCAATATGTCAACTGTGCCACCCGCCTGGGAAAGACACTGGATAAATGCTATGGTTCAGTCCCAGACGCATACAGACCCATTGCCCTCCCCCCTTGGTTCTGTCGACCACCTCTCCATACTGCTTGCACCGGCCTACTCACCGGTTGTGAGGAGGACAGAGAAGGTAATTAAAACCATCAAACAGTGGACCAATGACAGTATTGACAGGCTACAAGGATGCTTTGAAACCACTGACTGGAATAACCTCATATCAAATTGTCACGTGGTCAAGTACGCAGATGACACAGTCCTCCTATCTCTGCTTTCAGGCCCCTCACAGCACGACAGCTCAGCTCTTAATGAGTTTGTGGAGTGGTGTGACAACTCCTGCCTGGAACTAAATGTGACCAAAACCAAGGAGATGGTAGTGACGTTCTCTAACAAGCAGAGAGATCTGGCTGCGGCAGTCACCACTATTATCCATGGGAAGCCTGTAGAGACTGTTGTGGAATACAAGTACCTGGGCACAATCTTTGACAACCTGCTGAAATTTTCCTCCAACACAGAGGAGATCCTCAGGAAATGCCAGCAGCGACCATATCTCCTGAGGAAGCTCAACTCTTTTTGGGTCAGCAAGGAAATCCTCACAACCTTCTACTACTACTTCATTGAGAGCATCATGACTTTCTCCACCACCTGCTGGTTCTACTCCATCAGCCTTCAGAACAGAAACCGCCTGCAGAGCACAGTCAAAGTCTGCTCCAAAATTATTGGACTTCCTGTTAGAGCTCTCTCCACCTTATGTGAGCAGCAGATGTTAAGGTCAGCCGGCAGGATCTTACAGGACCCCTCACACGTCCTGTTCCCTGCATTTGAGTGGCTCCCCTCAGGATGCCGGCTTCGCTGCCCAGGCTGCAGGACACAGAGGAGAAGGGCAACATTTGTCCCTGAGGCTGTCCTGCTCCTCAACTCCCAACCATCCCTGTCCCTCTACTCACCCACTGGTATTAACATTAAAACTGTCATTTCTATATCATGCATATACTTACCTCTGCCTGTTTCCGTGTCCCAGGGTGTTCGGGCGAAAGAGATCCCCGGGGGCTCGTGCACCAATAAATAGTTCAGGGAGGGAAAAACCAGTGGGACGTGGGTAGAGGGAGGTTCGGCGGGTCTGTTTTAAATGTGTTTATTCATGTGAAATATTTGTTGGTATTTAGTAAAGATATTTAGGTGTGAATATATTTATTAAGAATATTTATATTTTGGGTAATGGTTTTATGTAAATAGATTTGTATATTTTTGTATATTTGTGTATTGTATTTAATATCAGGAATGGTATATGCCAATTGAACGGCCAATATAAGGCTGGTGAATCTTAGTCGAGTGGGCGATGCTAAGGTGAAGACCAACATGTGTGCACGGTGCTGGGAAAGAAAAATAAAGTGTTTTCATGCTGAAATGCCATCCTGTTGTGGACTCTTCCTCATTTGCCTCTCGGACCGCTCGGGCATTCCAACAATTGGGCTAAGGTGTGTGTGTGTTCATGCACTAACGCGGTGTGCAGTTCTCTTTTTTGCTTTAACATGTGTGTTTGTGGGCTGCAGTGCTGTGGAGTTTCTAACGTTTCTACATCTCTGTGTTGTTGCTGCTTTTATTAACCAGTCTTTAGGAACATAGGAGACTACCTCACCTGCAGCTACCTCAATTTCATTTGTTCCATATTTTTATTAGCATCCTTCCCTTCTGATCTATAACGAAGACAAGGCCTCAGTAACAGGGTCCAACGGTTCTTAGACTCAAAAGCAGGAAGAACTTCAAGGTCCAAAAACATCTCAAAAGAGTAGGAACATATGTAGGGAGCCTTTCACCGTGATGTGAAGGTGTGGGGATCGTTAGTTTCCAAAAAGATCAAAATACTGACTGAAGCAGTGAGACTGAGAAAAGGGAACTCAAATTACAGAAGAGCACATGAAGACATTTGTGCAGAAACAGAGAAATAAGTGAAAATGTAAGTGCTGAAGCATTCCTTTAGTCATTTTGTTTTTTTGGCAAGACATTTACACAGGTGAGACAGAGACTTGAAACCTTCGAGAAAAGCGGTGAGATTCAGACAAAAGGAAGAACACCTCCTCTCCTCCTTTCTTTCTGTTCAACATTTTTCAATAGGAATATAGTTCTTCAGTATTTTTTTATTCTCTCAGTTTTTTTCAATGTCCATCTCAAAGCCTGACCTTCTTGCCTTTTCTGCCTCTCACTATACTTCGACTTCTTTTAGGACTATTCTAGTCTTGAATCCAAGAAAACTGTGAGCACGGAGACCACTTAAAGACAAGGAATTCTTTGATAATAGACAAGGCAAAAATGGACAGTGCCACATGCAAAAGGTCCTTGAATTCAGAAAAGAAAAGAAAAGAAAATATGTTAAAGGGACTATTTGTAACTTTCAGAATTGCTTCTTAACAGCGACACCTGTGGCCGTGAAATCAACGAAAGTCAGCGTCGGGCTCGCGCTTGCTAGCTCTAAATATACCTGAACGAGCATCGCTCAACACAGTGAGGAGACACACGTCAGCTAAAACCACAATATCACTCTATATTTCACCTGCTTGGCAGTAATGTTAGCTGACCCGACCAAGGTCTCTCCATGAACATGATTTAGATCTGATCCTAGTGTTGCCTTTTCCTGCCTCACCCTCCTGCGCCCGCAGGGAGACATCGGCAACCGGAGCCTCTCCTCCGCTGCCTGCTTGCATTCACTGACACAGCGCGCACCAA